>VYXF01011287.1:232300-351248 GCA_013397295.1 Polioptila caerulea
GCTGCTGCTCTGCCCGTGATAGGATATAGGATAGGATATAGGATAATTAGGATAGGATAGGATAGGATAGGATAGGATAGGATAGGATAGGATAGGATAGGATAGGATAGGACAGGACTATTTCAGTTGGAGAGGACCGATAAGTATCTTATAGTCCATCTGCCTGACCAGTTCAGGCTGACCAAAACTTAAATCACATTGTTAAAGGCATAATCCAAATGCCTCTTAAACACTGAAGGCTTGGGTCATCAAGAAGCTCTTCAAGAAGCCTATTCTGGTGTTTGACCATGCTCTCAGTAAATAAATGCTCCCTGATGTCCAGTCTAAAGGTCTCCTGACAGTGCAGGTTTGGACCATTCTCACACATCCTGGTTCTGGATCCCGGGGAGAACTCACCACCTCCCTCTCCATTTCCCCTCCTCAGGAAGCTGCAGGGAGCAATGAGGTCGCCTCTCAGCCTCCTCTTCTCCAAATGAGACACACCCAGAGTCCTCATCCTCACAGGATGTTCCCTCCAGCCTTTTTGCCAGCTTTGTTGCCCTCCTCTGGACACATCCAAGGATTTCAACATCCTTGTTAAGCAGACGGGCCCAGCACTGAGTACAGTGGGATAATCACTGCTGGCACCTCACTGTGCCATGTCTGCACCCCGGGATGGGCACTGCTGGCAGCTGGAGCAACACTGACTCTCCCCATCCCTTTCTGCAGCGCTGGGAAGTGCTGAGATGTTGTAGGAACTTGTCGTGGTTTCCAGACCTGGCTGGGAAACCACAGTGTTCACAGTGCATGTGCCCCCACAGGATGCTCCACAACCTGGCACTGGGATTATCATGCACTGGTGCTGTGGAATAAGAGCCAACACTTTGACTTGATGATCTGTGCAAGCATCAGCGAGCAGGACAGACACATCTTGGTTATTTACATCTGTGCTCTGTGCTTTACATCTTGTCCGTCTGTGGACACGGACAAGGCAAAGAGAAGAGGTGTTTGTGTACCTGTGCCATCAATGATCGTGAAGAAAAAAAAAAGGAAATATGGACATATGCTTTAGCTACTTGGACAGCCTGTAAAGCTGTCAGATACCTGGGGATTTAGCAATGTGAAAATAGCTATTTTGATAACAGCAAACTGTGTGAGAACTGAAGTGTACCTTCAAATACTACTGAGACACCCTCTCCCCACACTGAAGCAGGTGGTTGAGCCTAGCTCAGTCCTGCTTGGCTGTCACCTCAGTGCCCAGAGGAGAGCTGCCAGCTGCAAGCTGAGACCTAACCTGTATTTGAACCCGGTTCTATCCTCTCCACCTGCTCTGCACTCAGAGTTCAAGTTTTCCAGTTCAGCTCTTGGTTAAGGTGTCAGGACACCACGCCAGCAGCTGCTCAGTGGCTCTTCCAGCAGCACCATCCCTGCAGCTGCTGCTGTGGAGAAACCCCCCTCGTGTTCTCCACCATCACAGAGCTCCAGCAGCCAGGCAGGAGTCAGCTGGGAACCCAAACTCAGACCTTGGCTTTTGCCAGGTCACTCTTGGCACCCATAGTGGTCCCACTGTGAAGTTTTCTGCTTGGCAGAGTCCCCAAAGGGTGGTCTCTGATAAATGGGCTGGGTAGGGGACTCGGGCTTGCTGCACAGGACAGGACAGCAGGGTCCCTGGCTCTGTGTGGGACTGCTCCAGTGCCATCTCTGCAAGCTGAATTGGCTCAGGGTAGGGGTGGAAGCATTTGGGTGGGAGTCAGTCAGGGATGTTTGTCCCGAGGGCCCACACTGGGTCCTGTCCCTCTCACTTTGCAGTGTAGGCACAGTCTCCCCCTTTCACAAAGCTCCACAGTGCATGTACAGGTGCAGTATGCACATTCAGGGTAGCCCAGGATGCTTGGAAACAACAAATTCCTTATGATTTCTATGGGCTGGAATTTACCTTGGGAACAACTGTTGAGCTGGGTAGGATAGGATAGGATTTCCTTTCATGGTATCTCACAGACAGGGACCAGGGCAATCTTTGGAAATAAATTAATTATTTCCTGTGCTCTAGGTGCCCTGATCCATCCATAGTTGGTCATAGTTAACTTGAATTCATTTTAGATTTGAAAACACACTTGGTAGCTGTGGAATTAGGTTTGTAAGTTGCTTTTCTCGACACACTTTTGCATTTGTTTTTCTGCTTTGTTTTGTTGCAGATGGGTGCCTTAAAAAAACCCAGAGTTTGCCTACACACCTCCTGCCTCTTGCTCACTGCACAGCTTGGCACAGCATGGTACCATCCGTGTGCAACTCTTACCCAAGAGTCAGCTGCTCAAACAGGGAAAGATTTCTGAAGATTTTCAGGGATAATGTTTGAGGAATCAACATTTTATTCAAACACACGGTTGTTTGCAGCATGCCAATAGCATATCCTGGGCATCCTGGAAGGGGATTATTCCAGGTTATTTCATTTATTTCAAACCCCAGTGGCATTCATGGAGGGGTAGTGACTGCAGACAGAGTTTGCTGAGGCCCAAGGTGACCCATCAGCCATGTGGGTTTTGTTGTGCAGATTTACTTGGCTTGTGGGCAGATGAAAGTTTTTGGGCCAGTTTGGTGGAGCACAGCAGCTCTCCTTCATCCTTTTAACTTTTAGGACTACAGACATGAGCAGAAAGTGACAGAGGTGACCCTGAGCAGAGCATTTCCCAAGAGTGCTCTTTCCTTTCACAACACACAGCTCTGTACAGCCCCACACTGTTTGTGGGCAGCAGTGCCAGGGCTGAGCTCAGCGCAGTCGTGGCCCTGCAGCAGCACTGCTGCAGCTCTGCCCTTCTCCCTGGGGACTGGAGACCTCAGTGAACGGCAGTGTTCCTCAGAAATGAGAGTTTCTTCTTCCTCATGGCCAAAGGGATTTGGGAGGGAGACACGAGATTCACTGTGTGCGGTGCAGAAGGTGCCACTGCTCAAACAGCTGTAGAAAGAAAAATAAAACAAGGGGTTCTGCTTTGCATTCCATCAGAAATGTAGGGCTGGCAGTGCCTCCCTGTGTCTCCAAACCCAGAGCCATTACAGGCAAATGTGCAGTAAAATGCTGTTTATAAACTTGGCAGGCTCTGTCCTAATTACAGGCTTTTGCCTAAACACCCAAGTCCTCCTTGTAACCCCAGGGAGGGAGGGAGGCTCATGGAGATTCTCACTGCTCTGAGCTTTGTGGTGCACTACAGAGATTAAGCCAGCCGAAGAAAGCTGACTTTTGTTGGATTCTTCTGTAAGAATCCAACAAAAACCTGCCCTTTTCCCAACTTGTTTCAGTCCCTTTGGGCAGAGTCAGGCAGCTGCTCTAAAGTCGTGATTTAGAAGAATCTTGCTTCTTTCTTTGGCACAAAGAACAAAACAAAATCCACACAGCCACAGCTCTTTCAAAGACTGGTCTCAAGGTTAACGAGGAGTGGAGGGAGCAGAGGGAGGAGAGGGGCAGGGACTGCCCAGAGGTGCCCAATGTCCTGCAGAGGGCTGCAGAGAGGGACAGCCCCGGCTGCTTCCTCCTCCTGCCCATGGCCTCTCTCCAGTCCTGGTGCTGGGCCATCCTCCCTGCAGCTGAGGGGGAGCCAGAATATTTCCTGCATCATTGTTTTCCTTCAGTGCTTCCCATAACTTCATTTTTCGGAAAGAGATCAAAGTCTTACTCTGATTCTCTTCAATTTTCCAGATTTTCCTCCCCATTTGAATTGCACAGGCATTCAAATAAATAAATAAAAGTAACCCCCTCCATCCCATCCCATCCCATCCCATCCCATCCCATCCCAATCCTTGCCAGGGTGTCCCCTGTTGTCAATGCAGGCTCAGCCTAGTTCAGGGAGTGGCAGAGGGCAGCTTAAGGCTGATGAAATGAAGATCAACTGAGCTATGCAGGAACAGACCAGTCCTGGAGAATGCATTCACATGTCCTGAGTGAGGGATGTCCTGAGGAATAATGTCCTGTGTGGGATTACTTCATTCCACCAGAATAGTCCTGTCCATTTGTGCTACCCCAATGCTTGCAAGAGATGCAGATTAAAAAGGACTTGAGGAAGGATTGGAGTGCAGAGGCTACAATGCTTTCAAAAACAGAAACATGACCAAAACCAAATTTTAACAGAGACTAGAGAGGAAGAGCTTACAGAGAAAAAAAAATGGACTTAAGGATGCAAATGTGTTTATTTTCTAGCTAAGATTAAGCTGCATGTTACAAGGAAATTTGAAAAGGAATTTGTCAGTATTTAAAGACTTCCGCTTTTTAGATTTTTTCCCCTCAGCCAAATAGTTAATTTAGGCTACAGTAACCAATTACTCCTACACAGTGCTGGAAATGATGGCAAGTAGGACTTGTTTCACCACTTCCAACAATCAGAATATTTCAGCAGCTGTGGAATTTTTGAAGAATCAGATTTGTGGCGTGAAAGTGGCCAAACACAGGGTGGAAAGAAGAAATAAAGGTGATTCCTGTGCTGATGAATTCCTGGGGACCTCTGGGTTAAGGGAAAAAATCAAACAAAGAAACAAAACCAAAACAAAAAGAATTTTAAAAACAAAACAAAATAAACAATAATAATTTAAAACAAAGAACCAAAAAGAAAACAAAGTGTGGGGAGGAAGGGAGCAGA
This sequence comes from Polioptila caerulea, assembly GCA_013397295.1. NCBI lineage: Eukaryota > Metazoa > Chordata > Aves > Passeriformes > Certhiidae > Polioptila > Polioptila caerulea. The sequence goes on from VYXF01011287.1 coordinate 236,905, forward strand.
GGAGGAAGTAAAGTGCAGACTGGTTGTTTGTGCTGTTCCAGACTGGACAGTCTGTCCCAGACAGGAAGCTGTCTCATGACAAGATCCTGACTCCAGTTGTGACATGTCAGAGGCTGCTTCCCAGAGCAATGTTCCCAGGATGGAGGGGTTTGTCTGGCAGCTATCCCCTCACCAGAAGCACACGAGACTCCAGCTCTGCCTGGGGATGGCCAGGGAGGGAGACGTGGAGGGAGCACTGCCCTGAAATCACTTTCTAAAATTCCAGGCTTTTCACTGCTGTTTGGGTCCAGGGGAAGTGTGAGGAGTCCGCCCCTCTGACTCCTTCTGTCCCCCCTTTAATGCTGACTCTTCCATTCCCTTGGATAAAACACAAGGGTTTTGTTTTAAGGGAAAAGGTGAAATTAGAGTGACCCTTGTGCTGTGGGTTGGCACTGAGGCCGTTATGCTCCAACAGTACTATCTGTGTCCTGCTTACTTTCCTCATTCACTTGTGCTTATTCTTCATGGATTATTTTTTCTCCAGAAGTAACACACATCAAAGCTTCTGGTCAGCATCACCTGTGGGATAATAGTGATATAGGCAGAGTTTTCCTGCAGATGTTTTTCTTGGACATCTTTTTTAGGTGGATGTATTCCTATTCATCATCTGAGTTTGTAAATCCTCATGCTACTCATTGAGTATACTTAATTTTGTTGTTTGGTTTTTTTTTTTAAATCTCCTTTAAAATATGGAAAGAGCTTAAAAATATTTTCACTTTTTATTAAAAGTACTGGTTTTAGTGGGGGAGGAAGCTTCTCCCAAGGTTTCATTTGCAAAGACCAATATAACACCGGGTATGTGCATGCAAACATGCAGGAAGATCAAAACCATTTCATAAATAGAGAAAGCTTTGTGCTTTTTCCAGTTAAGCCTCCTCACCCCATCTGCTTCTCTGCATGACTGACAGCTGATTGCACTTCCTATTTCCAGTCTGTTTTCCTGTCAGGTCATCCAGAGCTGCTCCCATTTGGGTGCCACCAGGCTTCCCTGGGGAACACGACCCCATTCAGCCATGGAGCAGAGCCTCCCTGCTCCCAAGGAATGCACCACAGCCTGGGACACAGCTCCCTGGAGATCTCCAGAGGGGAGAACTGCCCATTCCCCAGTGGGGCAGAGGTGCTCTGGAGTTGTCAGCTCGGTTACAGGTAGCACTGGCAGCAGAGGGTGGCTGCTTCTTGGCTCTGCAGCCTGCAGAAAAGTTGGGCCCATGTTAAATAATTGGTACAGCTGTTTTCAGGGTTTTTTTTTTCTTTTTTTTTTTTTCCCTACAGCAGAGACTAAAAGTGTCAGAAATAGTTGAGAGCTGTTTTTTTCTTTCCAAGCTGATGCTCTACCACAGTCAAGATTTTGATTGTTCACCTGCTGTAGGGTGTGGCTGGAGCTCCCTTTTAGCTCTCCAGTGTTCCAAAAGCTCTGACTAATCCTCGGGTATTGCAGCAGACTTTTTTAAATATCAATTGCTTGGGTACTTGGACCATGCCATTGTAAAGATGTATTTAAAATACAAGGCTTGATCAGGTGAGTAGATTGGCAGCACAGAAGCCATTCAGGTCTGTGACTTTACAGTGCTGGCCATCAGCTACCAGCTAAAATTTATTTATGAATTTATTTATCTTAGCCACAGCTTCTATGCCCATGGTCTAATGAAAAGCATATGCTCACTAGATTAAGGACATGTAAATTTGTCATCACAAATCCATGCACTGGAGCATAATTAAGTGGGATTTGACTGCCTTTGTAATTTTGTGCAACCATCAATTTTGTTCCCCTTATGAAACATTTTAAACATTTTATGATGTGTATTCATGCCAAGAACTGAGCTATGTATTTTTGTTGATGTTGGGTGACATCAACAACAATATTAAATCTGATTGCCTTTAGACTCTTATTAAAGAGTCCTTTGGTGTGAATCCATCCTTCAGCAACAGAGGAATCTCCTTAAGCTCTGAAAGGACATGAGTGAGTCCTTATTTAGGGATGGGATTTATGTTCTAGGTGCTGTCCTCAACCACTGTAGAGTACAGATGCAGTACATGCCTCTTTGACCTATTCTAGAAAACAATTCCTGAGAGTTGTTACAGAGATCCAGGAGAATCTCTACACTTCCAGAGCACTGGAAGTCCCCTGCATTCCTGATTTTAGACAGCCTCATCTTCTGCCTGCCACACACAGACACCACCTGCAGCAGCTGCTTTTCCAGCAGTTCAGGTAGGAGAGGGCACTGGAGCAGAGTATTTGGATGTTTGGCTTTGAGCCATCCATCAGTTTCTGCTCTGTTTATTTGAGAGAAACGTGGCCACCCGGGCTTTCTGTCCCCTGCCCCTCAGCCCTGGGCAGGCAGGACACGTTGCACAGGTCAGCAGAAACACCAGGGTGGTGATTTCACACCAGGAGCTGTAGGAGCCCTTTACAGTTCAGTTCCTCTACAGCAATGCTCTGCACTAGTGGCACAACAGGACAGGAAATAAACTTTGGGGTTCCCCATTTTTTTTCAAGTTTCTTTTGTTCTGACAGATTTGAAATCTGATAGTTTCACTTCTGTCTGCCTTCATCTGGCTCCTTTACTGTCCTGCAAAACTTGTGTGGAAATCTTCACCCCCATTCTAGAAAGATGAATGTTCCTAAGTATATGGTTCAGGGCCTGCAGAGGACAAAACAAAACAGGCAGGAGAGTTCAAAAAAATATATATTTTTTAAGAGAACATTCGTGACTTTCAGCTCAAAGCACCCATTTCACCATAGCCAAAAATTGTGTCAGTATAGGATTCAGAATGTCATTTGTCATTGTTGTTTTGGAGGGTTTTTGTTTTGTTTTGAGAGATGCTTATCTCCTTACCTAGACTCTGGCAGTGTGCTTCTTAGAGCCATGAAGGGTGACCTATAAATCCCAGCAATCGCTTGCCAGGTTGCTTAACATTTGCATTTCAATGTCGTTCCTTCATTTCCACTTCCTTTTTTTAGATGTAACATTTACACATTTCAGATCTGCTTTAGGCTTCCCTTGCCTGAGTGTTGCTACAGCTGCAAGGACTCTGAAAGTTGCCATTCCTGCCACAGAAGAGTCTCGAAGGGTGATGCAGGCACAAAGGCTGATAATACCTCCCTCTGCCAAGTTTAGACTTCGGGGCATTATCTAGAAAAAGAGGCATGCTGACTCTTCAAAGAACCCTTTATTTTATGGCTTAGTTTTCCTTTTTAACCTAAGTATCAAAAGCAACACTCAGTCTTCAATTCTGGCACAGGATTCTCTCCTTCTTCAGAGATTTCAGCACTTCTTGAGAACAGCTTAGGTACACCCCAAGCCAAACAGTGGACAACATAAGACCAAGGTCTGAAGAAGACCCAGTCAAGAACACATCACCCTTTGTGCCAGAGGCCAAGCTCCCCAAAGAAAATCTCTCTTTGGTGATCAGATCACTTCTCCTGCAGCAGTTGCACCCTAAATCCCACTGACAGCACTCTCTGGAGCCTCTCCCAGCCTGGTGAAAGCTGCTTGCTGCCAAATATTGCAAAACAGCCCTCCTGCCCTTCTCACTTTGGGCACACAGGATCCCAATACCAGCTGTTATTTTCCTTGCATCCCCTCCCTGCCTTGGCTTCCCCCTGTTGTCTTCCTTCACAGAACTTTACCTGACAGTTTTGCAGCTTTCCTTGTAGCTCTGTGCACAAAACCTACGATTTCTGCCATATCACATAAATCTTTTTACAATTTACATTCTCAGGGTGATTGAAAATTTAAAGAGAACAATCAAGAGCAGGTCTGGTAGTGCTGGCACTTTCATTCTAATTAACTTAATTCTAAGTATGAAAAGGTTATTCCTGGCTCAGTGATCAGAACTGTAATTGCCTGTTTGATTAGCAGTTATGGACCAATATTGTTGCATAATAAAGTGTATCTGGCTTTCCTAACTCAAGCTAAAGTGCAGGGGCTCTGGAGTGGTTCAAAATGCAGCCTGTGCTGCACAGAGCATTTGGTATTTAAGACACAGCACACAAGACAGTGCTCAAAAGCACCTTTAGTACCAGCTGGAGGTCTACAGCCATGAGAAGGAACAAATGTGGTACTAACAGGAAAAGTGGGAATTGCAATTCGCCCTTCAAAGTAGTCTAAGACCAGCTTTAAAAAGTAAAATCAGAGCCTACACCAGCAGCTGGGAGAGAGCTGACAGGCAGAGACCATCTCAATGGCAGGTCCTGCATTTAAACAAATTCTACACTGCCAACTTCACACTGACTGAAATACAACAGTTAAATACTAACCATTAATTACAGTCCCTTTAAACAACCAGCTCCTGTAAAACTGTACCAGTATCTGAAGTGGACTGGTAATCTGATCAAACCTCTGAATCCACTGTTAGAGATGACAGAATTGTTATTTAGATACTGCACTGGGAATATTTGGATACTGTATTAGCAATAAATCCAATAATCATTGACATAATCACCGTGTCCTACTTCTCACACCTGGCAGAGAGCCTTCCCTCTGTCATGGTGTGCTACAGAATGTTCAATAATTACATTCCTGTCAGAGAAATTGCCAGTGCAACGCTTCCTTTCCATCTACTGGTATCAGTCATGCAGATTAAATGCCATTAAAAGTTATTTCAAGTGGCTGTAACATATACTGGACTGGATTTCTTGGACTCAGGCAAACCTGCAATTTGCTCATTTCAACCTAAATCACTGTCCAGGATCTCCAAGACACTTCAACACCCCCAATTCAGACATTCCCAGTAAATGAGACTAATTCAGTGAGAACATCTTTTCTGGATGTGGAACAATTCTCTCCTAACAGCAGGGAAAGTTTAGCACATTAGAGGGCAACATGATAAAAAAGTAGTTTCCATTCATGCTGCTGGAAGTCTGGAGGATCTCCATTTACCACAAGAGCAAATGAGTTTCTAAGAAGGAAGGAAGAAGTTCTAAAAGAGACTCAAGCCAGAGATCAACCACTTGTTTTAACTACACTCACTATCTGGTTTAGGAAAATCCACACAAGACAATCTTTCTTTGGAAGGACAGTTAACACTGAACTGCTGCAGGCTTTGGGCCACTGTCACACATCAGATGCTGCCACACCTGCCCCAGCTCAACATTTTTGTAACACAAGTACCCACATCTACAAAGCCACAAGGAATAAAGGCATTCCAGAACAACTGGGTTTTGTTTTATTGAATGGTTGAAGCATTATGATCCAGGTATACTTAAATCAAGCATTGGTCCACTCTTATAATCAAAAGGAACTGATTTTTTTTTTTTTTTTGTAATAATAACATCAACACAAACAGAAGGAACATGAAGCATCCATAACAGGAACTTGTACATGATGTTAGACCATGGACAGACTGGTGCTGCTTCAGGATTTACAGACTGCACAGTACAGACCAGCCACACCAGTGTTATTCACCTCCCAACCATTAAAGTTCTGGGATGATCCTTCTGTGTACAGCTCACCTCTGAGCAGCAACATGAGATCAAAATGCCATTTGTGCTACTACAGTCCTAGGCTGATAGAAATATTTCTATATTTAGTATTTCACTGAAGAATATTTACTTTCCTCTCTGAAGTTACATATAACCATTATAAATATTTACATCAAACATTTACAGCTGGTTCATAATATACAACACAACAATTTAGCTATAATTTTTGATCTTCCAGTGTAAAAGTTTCAAACAACATGTTGCTATCATAATTTCAGTTTATCTGGTTTGCACAGGCAGTACAGGGCATTTCAAAAACTCATGTTACAAGATAAAAAAAATGGAATGATGTCACTTTAATAACAGTTACTCTGGGGAGTGTTGTTTTGGGTTTTTTAAACAAGCAGATTTCAACTTTTAAATCCCATCTGGTGCTACTACTAACATTTAAAATAGTCTTGAAAGGGGGAAAATAAACTTAGAAATAAATACACCTTAAAAAAACTTCCACAATTAACCATTTTTCCACACAGGCTAAAGGAGACCTTGCTCTTCATCATCTTCCTGTGCTGAAATATGGTGCAGTTCAATCCATTCTTATCTTCTGATTTGTCATCCTGTAAATAATGCTGTCATAGCCAGGATCCATGTTCCAGAGGTTGTAGGAGATCACTATCACAGCTAAAGCAAGGCCTATCATCATCCACAGAACAATGTTGAAGATTACAGAGTAGTCATAGTTATATGGATAGGCAAGGTTATATGGATTTTCTTTCTCACTCTGCAATAAAGAAAATATTTATTACTTTAAAGTGAGCTTGCACACCAAAGATCCTGACTCCATCCAAAGTCTGAGCAACCTAAATAAGAGAGATGCACTTTTGTCTAGACAGATCTGATGCAAGGGCACAGAATGCAAAGAAGTGATTATGTGAGTGGCATCAGCGGAATCCAAAAGAAGAAGGTGACAGGAAAATGAAATCCAAAGTCCTGAACCTGGGGCAGAACAACCCAGGTGACAGCACAGGCTGGGGACTGAGCAGCTGGGCAGCTGCAGAGGGGCACTGGAGCTCCTGGTGGACAAGGGAACAGGAGGCAGCAGGGCCTCTGGAATGACACAGGATAACTGCATCCTGGACTGTGTCTGGAGCCCAGCCAAGGAAAACCTGTTTTCCCACAGCTGGGAGGCAGGACTTGCATGCACTGGGGAGACAACAGAGGCAAATTCTAACAAGGCATAAGGGAAAAGGTTTTCACCATGAAAGAGGTTAATGCTTTGGAGCAAGAGAGGCTGTGGGACTTCCAGGGATGGACTTTTCAAGAACTTGGCTGGACAAGAACCTGAGCAACTTGGTCTAGCTCCTAAGTTAGTCCTGCTTTGAGCAGTAGGTTGGACTGGATCACCTCCAGAGCCCTCCTCAAGTGAAATTACTCAATGACAAAGTGAAGATCAAGACAAGTAAGCAAGCTGCACCCACACCTAAGTCATAGCCAGTATTTTAGTCCTTAAAAAAAAGTTACACTCAGGTGAACTGATACACTTTGGATCACTTTTAATAAATGAGATGTAGAAAATGTGGCTGTACTACCTGTGAAGCCTGGAGAACAGAGCGAGTCTTCCTTGAGAGGGGAGAGTTAAACTCCTTCACAGCCACCACTTCTACTACTGCATTCCCACCATAGAGATTAAACATCTCATCTGCAAACTGGAAAAGAAAAGGTGGTTTAATTAAAAGCCTTGACTGCAGCCAGGAATTAAGCAGAGTTTTGTTAGCAAGATGTGGTAAAACAAAAGATGCCAGCATCAGGAATAATTATGGAAAGCTACAAAAGTTTACACTATTTTAGAATTCCACTGAGTGCCAACCTTCTCCTGGTTTACAAGGCCTCTTTCAAACCCCAACCACTGTCCAGCAGACTGTGGCTTGTGCCAGCTTTCTGGGCTGAAACCTAATCTTTTATCCCTTTTACAAAAGGCCCCTCCCCACATCATTTCCTAACTGTGTGTCTCTCAGTTCCAACAAAATATTTAGGTTCTCAAACTCACACAGGGAAACCATGACTCTGAGTATTTTAATCTGGCCCAAAGGCTAATGTGTCTAATATTTAAATATTTTTGCTGAAGGTCAAAGAGGCCAAAGAGCAATGCTTAGAGAAAACAAGTATTCAGGTTAACAAATTGATGTATTTGAATTTTTTCATCACACTTTGGAAACTCTCAAAAGTGACTGATCTTAATAAAAATGTATCAAATGATTATGTAAGACCTGCTGAAGAATTACTTTCTTGAGCTGATAGATAAACAGATGTTATTTTCAAGTCTTAGAAATTCACATTTACATAGCTTTGTGGGCAAGGGTAAACTAACCACTGCACCTTGGGATAAAGATATCTCCACATTTCCAAGAGCCTCTTTTTTTGAGACATTCTGGCACTTTCAAATGCAAGGTGCTTGTTTAAGAAAAACAAACATATAAAGTCCTGTTGAAACAAGGTTTCAATACACCCCTACTCCTTTATTCAAAGTATCTACACACATTGTAGAATCATGCCAACGCTTTCTAGAGAGGCAAATTGTAACATTTAATTTTATAACTAAACAACAGCATTTTAAAAACCAAACAATAAAAACAAGCATGAGGCAAGCCAGCACTAATGAAGTTACATCTCACTTCTTTATAGTTAAAATAAAAATTATTTTCTGAGTGTTACCATGAGTTTTGTTCATTAGATAGACAATATACCTTTTGCAATGAGTCTACAAGAATTTGAGAAGCATCCTTGAACTGCTGAGAGTCTTCCCCATATCGTTTTCCAACCTCTTCCAAACCAGACAGTTCCAGGGAATAAAGGTCTGGAGAGTGATCTTTGGCTAAGTGCTTGTGTCGGGACAGCTTTGGCACAACATTGAGGAAAGAAAGAAATTAATTCATACACAGGTTACTTTAAAAACACATTGCACAAAATCAATTTACTTGGACTAATCCAGCCTCACTTTTTACAGTCATATTCCATAATTAGGAAATGGAATTCTTGCCATCTTAACTAGAAGACATCCATAATTATTTCTTTTTTTAATTCTACAGAAGAAAGCAGATTATCATTTTGTAGCATCTGTTCCTAACATGAGGTTACGTACACGTAACAGAGAGCTGTACTAAAAAGAAATAGAATATTTATTGACATCAGAATCCTTGTTCTTTAACTGCCATGAAAATAAAACTCAGAGAAAACTAAAACCCATAACTACAAGACTTAGATACCATTATTTCCTTGTTTGAAGCTGGCCCTTGCAAAGCTCAGTAGGTAACTTCTACCTCGTGTTATCCATGTACAAAAGTAGTTTATTTGAGAAGCATCATCCAATAGTCAGAAAACCCAACAAATACAATCCAAAGTGTCTCAAAGGAGAGTAGTGACATCCTTGCATTTCTGCAGGTGAGAAGATGCAGCACTGATATTTGCCTGCACAAGACAACAGTCTCTGAAAACAAAGAATTTAATCCCATCTTCCCAACTAAACTGCAGCACTTCTAGCCTGCAAAACAAAACCAAGTTGTTCTACCTCATTTTCTCAAGAGCCCCATTTCTCTCCACTAGCCCTTTACCTAATGTGAATTTTTGAGTTTTTCCACAACTCTCACTTCAGTAGTTAAGGGCTGCAGCTTGAAGGACACACAGAATAAACCAAACCAAAATGAAACAAAAGACCCATACACCATTGGCCTACTAAAACAAACTCGAAACCACAGAGTTTAGACAAGACAGCAGCTTCTTAGTAAAAAAATCCTCAGAATTAAAAGCTCACCCATGCATTGGAGCATTTCTACCACCATCACTATTCATGGCACAAAAGTTAAAGTGATATTTTGAGTAAAATGGTGGACAGGGCAAAGAACATGTTCTTAACTACCATTATACTTCTCAAGTTAGACACCAAAGAAAGCCCAGCAAATTCTTCATTGATTATTTCAGAATTCCCCCTGCTCTGACCAAACAAAACACAAAAGAAAACTACAGATGATTAAGATCATTCAGGATTGCAGTGATGGGGTTGATACAAACAGAATGCATTAGTTAAACTGATGGAACCAGCTGATGACACTTTAGAATATGTATCACTGGTTGCCAAGTATCCTGGCTTAAAGATCTCTCAAGTTTGTGACACGAGACAGGGGAAAATGTTTCAAAACACCTTACCAGGCTTGCAATATCATGTAGGACTTGAAGCTCTGACAGAAAAAGCAAATCAACCTGAGGGAAGAGGCAGAGACAAGCATTTCCTTTGATGAAACCCAAGTTAGGGAAGTCTTGTTTTGTTACAAGTATTTTATAACAGTTGTCTGCTACAACATCAGAACATGCTAGAGGGAAGTAACTCTTTCAATAAAGTTACTTAGAAAAGGATGTTTGACCTTAGTTAATTCAGTTAAAAAATCTTAGAGTGGGCTCTTGGGAAAAGAAAGAGGGAAGAAAAAGCAGGAAAGCTGGAAAGTACAAGCTCACTGATAATATTAGGGAAAAACCTCATAGAAGTTGCCACTGATGAATGTGTTTTACCTCGTTGTTCCTGCTGAGGGAGTTGAGAGGGAGGGAGCTGAGGATGGAGCTGTCCTGGAAGAGGCGGCTCCGCAGCTGGCGCAGCGTGACAGAGAGATCCTCAAACACAGCATTGGCCTTGCCCACCATGTACACCCTCTGCAGGAACAGCCACTGGTTACTGACAGCACAGGCTCCAGCCACACACTAACAGCCAATCCTGCCTGCAGTCCCCAACCCAGAATTTTAGGGATCAGTTGGGTTTGCTCCAGCCACACAAGTGGAACCAGGAGGGATGCAATACTCACTTCCTCACTGGGGGCCAGCTGCAACACCACGGGCATCTCCTCAGAGAACAGAGCATGGATGGCATTTGCAACACTGTCCAGACTGAAGGGAACAGCCTGGAACACAGAGTCCAGACAGATTTTTGGGTTAAACAGGGGCTACTGATCCTAACTGAAAAAGAAAAGTAAAGGGTATGCACGTTTCCAAAGTGATAATAAATAATTAAGTGATAATAAATAATAGGAACAGTAATGTGCAAAACAAAACATCACCTGTGTATCTATGAACAGATATTTTATTTATGTGGCAGACACAATATATTTTTAAGAACTCCAAGGGACCATGACTGTGAATTAAGAGGATTATTTAGGCTTAGAGTATAGCTTGTTTATCAGTAAGACCAACAAATATAGAAGCAGTGCAAAAGGGAAACAATCTCATTGCAAATGGAAAGTTAAAAACCACAAAAAACTGATGAGTGAAAATATACCAGCAGAAAGAGCAACTGCTGAAAAAAAAGACACATATTAAAAAAACCTACTAAAAATAGGCTAGCAGAGTGCAGAGTATAGTGCCATTACTGGCCAGCTAATAGAACTGTGAGTTTTTTAAACTACTGGTGGGTTTTATTAAAAAAAGACACAGAATGGCACATTTCCATTCACTACTTAAAGTGTCCTATGACAGTAGAGGCAACAGCATAGGCTTAAACCCAGGAAATTTTAACTTTTTAACAGTTTTTACTCCAAGGGTGGTCAAACACTGGCAGAGGTNAGACACATATTAAAAAAACCTACTAAAAATAGAAGAAATGCTAGCAGAGTATAGTGCCGTTACTGGCCAGCTAATAGAACTGTGAGTTTTTTAAACTACTGGTGGGTTTTATTAAAAAAAGACACAGAATGGCACATTTCCATTCACTACTTAAAGTGTCCTATGACAGTAGAGGCAACAGCATAGGCTTAAACCCAGGAAATTTTAACTTTTTAACAGTTTTTACTCCAAGGGTGGTCAAACACTGGCAGAGGTTGCCCAGAGGTCATGGAGTCTCCATTTGTGGAGATGCTCATATCCTGACTGGACACAGTGCTGGTCAGCCTGCCCTGGCTGATCCTGCTTGATCAGGGCGTTGGATGAGACAATTTCCAGAGTTCCCTTCCAGCCTAAAGGATTCTCTAGTGCTGTAAAAAGCCTGAGAAGCCTCAGCAAAGACAGACAGGGATAGGTAAATGTAATGTGTGTTGATTTCTTCTTGATACAATATAATGGAATGGTGTCTCTAAATGCTGTATTTCAGTCAAATACTTGAGGAAAACTCAAAAGACCACTTAGAGGGTGATACAGTACATCAAAAAATCAACTCCATATACAATGGTATCACACGCTCAGCTGAAGCAAAAAACCAAACAGTTCTGATTTTGAAATATTAAGTTACCGTGGGAAGAAATGGATTGGTACAAACATTAAAATTAGCTGTCCTTCAAGGAGAACATGCTTTGGTCAAACAAAGCATAGTGAACTGAACTCAACACAGTTCCCAGGAAGCCCTGGGCCCCCTGCCTTGTACAGAATCCTGACTAAATCATTGATCCATCAGTTTAGGGGATACGCAAACTTCAAGTGAAGTAGGAAGTAAGTGAACATCAGGGGCTACAGCAGAGAATCATGTACCTGTGATTAGACCACAGGAGACCCAGGAATTGTGTGCCATTTCAAACGTGGATACTCACATTCTCAATGGGGTAGGAAAGCCCTTTCACAGGCAACTTGTCCACTCCCTTCACTGTCACCAGCACGGTGGCTTGCGGCCGGTGAAACAGATCCCCCACGCCCAGCCCAGGCCAGGGGAGGTCCTGGTACAAAACAGCAAAAACAGTTGTATTTCCCAGGCAAAGAGAAGAGTTCTTCCCATTATTAAAGCAAAACAACTCATTATCCTGTTAATGCCTCTGTGCAGGACAGTCTATTAGAAATTTCATGGGGAAGTTGGTTAATACTAAACTGCTTTCATCCTGAGTAATGCTTCCAGTCAACCATGAAGGAACTGTTAGTTTAAAAGCTGCCAGGAACTTCATAGCAAGGTCTACTCTGAGAAAACATTATATAAAATGAATACATGAGAGCTATTTCCCATAATTAAATTATAAATTTATAATTACTTTAGTCTGTATTTAGTAAGTGAGGGCTGAACTTAAAAACCCACCAACATCTTGATATTTTCAGTACAAGAAAGGAACAGGGTGGAAAAGAAGGGCAAGAGAGGGATGTGTCAATCACAACAACGGGCAACTAAATGTAAATGTACAAATTGGCACAGAAATATAAAAAGATTTCTTAGTAGCTCACTACAATTACAAATCAGTAAGAGCACAGTGGAGGCTACCTGACTGGTTTACTCAGGCACAAAATACAAATTCATCTGTCTGAAATAAGGGCAAACAGACTTCCCCATTTGTGTAAATGACATAACTGCCCTTTTATTTTGAAAGCCAATTTAATTGCATTTTAGAATTAAATGTCATTGACATGATTTGTATCACCTCACAGAAACAAAGGAAAAACCCTTTAAAGCATAATCAGGGGCAAAAATTTGGTTTGGTTTTGTTTTCCTGTAACAAGAGAAAAATATTGAATGACTCTTTTCTGAGAATTCTCAATAAAAAGCACCAAGAATTCCAAATTCTCTACAGTGGCCTTGCTGCACTCTCAGTTTATGTTCCTAGACTACAGCTCTGAGCTGCAAAGGAAGTGCCTGAGCCCTGCAGTACTCTCCTTACCAGGGCTGGAAGCTGCCCACACAGGGATCTCTGCCTCAGGGACAACTTTCAGGGACTTCCAGTTCCAGGACTGAACTGAATAATCAGTCAAACACTTCCTTCCCTGCCTGCTTCTACAATTTGAATAAACAGCCACAGAGAACTATTTCTAAAGGACGCTACAGACCCATCACAACAAATGAATCCCAAGCTGTGGCAAAGGCACAGAGTGAGTACTGAAACACTTTTTCCATGATACCCATGACATATCTCTGGATGACAGGGAGGCCAAATGGACAGAACAGGCCAAACTCCTCTGTTTTTCTGGGTGCCTTTACATGCAACACACACAATACCATTCAATACACTGGTTTTTCCTGATAAAATAATCAAAATTTACTCCTATATAGTCATACTATTCATATAAGTTTGTTACTAGCTTGATGACAAAAAAAAGGAGAATTAATTGACAGCAAGGTATTTTCAAATTTCAAAACACAGGCTAAGCAGCCCTGCATTCAAACCAGCCTCATCAGACATCTTCCCTAGCTGGTGTATGGAAGAACTGAGAACTGGCTGCCCTCACCAGCACTGTGAGAATGCCTCAGCCTGCAGATTTCAGCATCTGGCTGCACACAGACACTGCCAAAGATATCTGGCTATTATACTTTCATCTACTGCTCCAGCAGCCACTCATCCTTCCTGAAGCCCAGCAAAAAATTCAGTAGGCAAGATGGAATCAATCCAAGGGCTCCTGCTCACGTGCCCTACTTTAAACATTGCTGAAGTTATATTTGAATACATAATGTGGAGAAACACTACTACAAATGGTGTTTCCAAGTTTTGGATGATTCCCTACATAACCAACATACTTGTTCTAACTCTGCTCAGCAGACAGGCTTGCTGACCTGACAAAATGCCTGCCTTGCCAAGCCATTTCTCAATCTTCAGATTACCCAGGAGCAGAGCCCTACAGAGAGCTTGTGTGCAAGAAGTGACAGTGGTGCCACAGACCCTGTTTGTGACCATGGATGGAGGGGATACAGCATTCAGCTGGGTCTGAGAGGAACTGAGGAACAGCACTGGAAAGCCTCTGCAGGCTTCCTTCTACAGCTGGTGACTCAAATTATCCAGCTAGCACAGGCTCTGGCTGCTCATATGACCCACACAGCTCTATCCTGGAAACCACCTGTCAAGTCATGCATTCCTCAGCACAAACAGGGGGATATTCTATATATTCCAGCACATGACAGGAAGAGTTGCAGTTTGAGTGAGCAGGTCTGTAGCTTTAGAAGTGTTTCACAATCAAGACCTGGAACCTACTTCTTCAACAGAAAAGCCCATGGTCAATGCAGCAACATCTGGGATCCGCTCGCCCGGAATGGGCCAACTTCCATCCCGGAAAGCAACCGACTGCGGGGACCGTAAGATACTGAATTCACCAGCACATACACCTGAAAAACAGACAAAACAGCTGTCACAGCTCCTAAAATCCTTTCATTTACATAACAGGGAAAAGCTTGCATTCCTTCTTCCTCCCTCCCATGCCTATCAGTTTATGGAAAGCCAGGAATGAGAACTGATCATTTCAATACTCTGGAATACAAAACAGGGTTTCTATACAGCAATGACTGAGAATGAACAGATCCATATTAATGAAAGCAGGACAATTATTCAAACAGCAGCACAGCACAGCTCTGTGTAACAAGCTCTAGGCAGTCTTACAGTTCAGACCTGGTAAAGCAAACTCAGTGGAGTGAGGCAGACACCAAAATCCTGTTAAGCTCACAAAGCACCAACACAGCTCTGCTTGGCACATCACCTCTGCTCATGCAGGCCACAGCCAGAGCCAGGAAGTCCAGTGGAATTTGCCAGTGCTGGCTTTAACCAGGCACTGCCAGGACAACCTGGCTCCTGCAGAGCAGCTCTGGTGTCCCTGCTCTGCCTCCTCCAGCTCACAACACTGGGAGATGTTTGTCTCCCTTGGAGGCAGCACTGGACCTGAGCTGATCGTGGGGAGACACAACATGCAATGCTGGGTTTTCACTCATCTGGGATCCCCCTTCACTCTCCTCCCCATTACCTTGAATAGCAAAGTTGACTAAAAGCATATTTCCAAACTGTTTTATGATGACAGCAATTTACTGCATAATAAAGTCAGAAAGGGCACCACAGAAATAAGAGAAGGGCTTGTTTCAGCCTGGCTTCCTATCTTAAAGTCACTTGGGCACAGCTGCAATACCATGTACGCCAAAATTCATGTAAATAAGTTTTATAACTTATTTGGTGCATATGAACAGTGACATGCACAATGCAAAATTTCAGGCATATGCTCCCCAATGAGCCATCTGAGTAGGCTGCCACCAGAAAACTGATTTGATACAAGAAAACCAAGTAATAGAGTAATAACTATTTGCAGGCCTGTGTGTTTAAGTTCTAATCATACAATGAATCTACTGCATACCTCAAAATTACATGAATAAGGTAACTATCCAAAGAAAATAGAAGTATTTATTCATATGATCACTGAAAACTGGCTACCAATCCAAGGAGTGATACACAATAGATTTCCAGGGCATCTACAAATCTAAAGGCTATTTACAAAAACAAAGCAATAGTAAACTGATGTGTTGTGCAGCTAAGAACTTCCCTAATATTAATTTAACTAATGTGACCTTGAAGATGCTGTTCCAAAGCCTGGCTCATGACCATGCATACAAATGTTGACAGTAAATCTGAGCTATGTTATGATAAACACACCAAAGGACAAAGTTCTGAGATTCAGGCTGGGCAGGGGGACAAAAGGAAGGAATGGGGCCAAACCAAACGACATTCATGGAGTACATTCAAAAATTTATTTATATTGATGTGTTCCTTGAGTGGCCTGCTACCAGTTTTAATGGAGGATCAACCCACATTTTGAAGAGTAAAAATGCTTCCAGACCAACTTATTTAAGAAAGAATTTACAAAATGGCTACAAATCCATAATATTTCACATGCTGCTCTCCACAAGGCTGTTACACTGTCATGTTATCTAGGACAAACCAGCTTACTTAGGTTGAAAAAACCAGAACATTAACTCCTCACAACTGAACTTCCCTCACTAGACATGTTCAAGATTATAACGATTAAAACTAAGTTTGAAGTTGGGAACATCTGCAGATTCCCTCTAATCGTCTGTAGAATAGTTAAGCTAATTCCCAAACTGCCAAAGTTGTACCCCAGGCCCTTAAAAGCCTTTGTGAACCTGGAGAGCTAAGGAACACAGAGTGAGAAATCTCTACAGGGTCTGCAAGTGCCATCACAAGCCTGACTCACAGCGGGTAACAGAGAGGCTACAGTGACCACAGAAACAGCTCAGCAAAATGTAAAAATTCGTACAAAATAACAAAATTATGTGTGTCTGTCACAGAATCATCAGAGTTGGAAGAGAACTCCAAGACCATCAAGTCCAACCATGAACCCAGCACTGCCACTGTAAACCCTAAACCACTAAACCAGATCACCCAGTGTCAGATCCAGATGCCTCTTAAACATCTCCAGGACTGGTGACACCAACCTGGACAAACTATTCCAGTGCTTCACCCTGGCAGTGAAAAGATATGAAAAGATTTTTTCTAGTATCTGATCTGGATCCCTCTGTCTCAGCTGACAGGATTGGATTTTAATATAATCTGTACACAGTACAAATTAATTTAATGAAGTAACATATTACCTACAATTATACATATGCATTATAAAAATATATATGGTGGACATACAGCACATTATCCAAATGGATACAATAATTTTATTATATAATTATAGAAATAATTTTGTATAACGAATTTACACAATAAAATTACAGAAATTTATAATACAAACCAGCCCTTGGATTTAAAGGCACGGGATAAAAGGGTTCGGGCACCGTCTCTGGAGGTGGATGGGGGTGGGGGCAGGGAGCTGCAGCACAGGGACAGCCCCCCGCTCCCATCCCTCGGCCCTGACCCCGGCACCCCAGACACAGACACCGGCCCTCACCTTCCCCCTTCANGAGCTGACCAGTCACCGGCGCAGCGCAGTCCCTGTCACGGGACTCAGCAGTCAGCTGTGCCGTCGGGGGAGGAGTCTTTATTTGAGTGGCGTTCTCACTTGGCCAATCAGATCGCGAGAGGTCTCCGCACCATTTTCCTCCCGGCGCTGTAAACCCAGAGGAAGCGGCGAGGAGGCGGAGCCAACTGACAGCTGTTTCAGCCAATAGAAGCGCGAGGGTGGGAGTTTGCTCCGCCCACGCCGGCCAGCCTGACAGCGATGGGGCGGGGCAAAGCTGTGATTGACAGTCGAACACACCATTCAGAGAGCAGGGCGCCGACTCCACCCTCTCCGCGGCCGTGTGGCGAGGGCGCCTTTGGGTGTGCGGCCGTGAGGGCTTCGTTCTGTCCGTGTCGTTGTCCTCGTCCTTCCCCTTGTCTATGCCTCCGCCTTCAGTGTTTTCTTCCTTAAATTTTGTTGAGAACATCCACAGTAACAAATTCAGTGACTACCCCAGCCATGCTCATCTCACTTTAGCTGTCACTGCCACTGATAGGAACTGACAGCTGGTGCACTTTGGCCACTGTATGTTTAATATGCCTGTAATATGCCATGATCATAACAATCAAGGAAGGTGGTCCTGCTCCTCAGCCCCGGTGAAGATCACCTGCAGTGCCGTGTCCAGTTTGGGGCTCCTCAGGACAGGAGGGACACGGAGCTCCTGGAGTGGGTCCAGCAGAGAGTGACAAAGATGATGGAGGGACTGGAGCACCTCAGTGAGGAAAGGCTGAGGGAGCTGGGCCTGTTCAGCCTCGAGAAGAGAGGGGCCCTCATCCCTGTCTGTCAGTGTCTGCAGGGAGGGCTCAGGGGATGGACCAGGCTCTGCTCCATGGGGCGATGGGACAGGAGGAACGGGCAGGAACTGATGGTCAGGAAGTTCCACCTGAACATGGGGGAGAATTTCTTTGCTATGCAGAGACCAAGCACGGAACTGATTGTCCAGAGAAGGCGTGGTGTCTCCCTCACTGAGATATTCCAGACCCATCCGGACCCAATCCTGTGCCATGTGCTCTGGGATGGCCCTGCTTGACCAGGGAGGTGGGACCAGATGACCCACGGCGGTCCCTTCCAGCCTGATCCATTCTGTGATTCTGTGTCGTTGTGAGTATTTCTTGGGGTCTTTGTACATTTTTAGGCTCCAGGATCTTGAAGCTCTCTGCAAGTCAAGGCAGAGAAAACCAGGCTTTGAGGGTGAATTATCATGTAGCATGGGACCTTAAAACCTCCCAGTCCATTGTAAGTAAAACTGTGTTATGAGCACTTCAAATTCATACTCACTCATTCCTTACTCTGTATTGTGCATCACAAAACCAGCACTGCATGATAACTTTTGTAAAATAAATGCACATAAATGCCTGAGATTATCTGATTCAAAATAGTCATTTTTCTGGTGGGTTTTTTTGTCCTGGATTCCTCGGGAAGCAATGTGTGTGAGTTCATAGGAAATCCAGCAGTGCTAGGGAGTTTTATCTGCTTTGCAGGGAGACAGCACCTGTGTCACATCCACGTGGTAAGACTGTATTTATGTGCAGAACATGCCGAGGATTACTACCCTTACAACTGTTTGGCAGAGCTGTTCTGCTGTGTATTTGGAAATTCCAGCCAACTATAGAAACACTTTGAAAATGTGCCTGAGCAACCTTTCTGTGAAGGGAAAAAAAAAAAATAAAAGGTTGTCTAGAAGAATGAGTGAGTGGGCAGAGGAATGCAGGTAGTAAAATGAAAGTGTGTTTACAGCAAACAGTGTTGAAGAGAGTAAAGGTATATCCCTGCCACTGCCACATGTTAGTTTGTGACAATGGGCAAATCACTTAAACTCAGCTTTTCATAGGTGGCAGTAACAGTGCCTCCCTTGTCGGTGAGTTGTTTTGCATAAATTAGGAGGAGCTCCTGCTCCTCCTGCTGCCAGGGGGAAGCTACAATTCAAATATTAAAATCATGCCAGATGCATAGGGTACTCTAAAACTCAGCAGCTGAGCAGATATGAGCACTCCAAGTTAATACCCCCTCATTCCTTACTCTGTGTTGCACATCACAAAACCTGCACTACATAATAGCTTTTGTGAAATAAATGCAAATAAATGTTTGTGAGATTACCTGAATACTGTGGCAAAGATATGATCAAAATAGTTGTTTCCTGATGGGTTTTTCTGCTTTCAGAACAGGATTAGAAAAACACCCGGGAGAGAAGGCCTGGATCAGTGAACAACAAAGATATTGAATGATTGCTTTGCAGTGAGCCCAGCTGGTTTGTGCAGTGAGCAAGGCATGATGACTTTGAAAAGATAGTGTTCTGTACTGTAAACTGATAATGCTACCACAGCATGCAAGCCCATGGGTCCTGGATTAAGGTTATGTGGGTTACCTTATTTTTGGCATTTGCTGTCTCTTGGGAACTTGACTTTGCAGGTGTTGTGTGCCATTTACTGTATATATTTTAGCATAATTTCACAAAGTTTTGCCTATCTAGGAAAACATGGTACCTGCACCTTGTAGTCTGAAGTACAGAAGAACTGCAGGTAGGCTTTGTCCTCCCCCTTACCCTCCCTTCCCTTCAGTTTGTGTCTACACCCAAAACATGCATAGAAATAAGGCAAGAAGAGTGACTCAAAGCAGTAAGTTTGTGAAAATACTGGAGGGTATTGGGTGATTGTTTCTTAGGTGGGAAGGTAGTGGGAAGCACAGAAGAGAAAGGACCAAATGAGGGAAGACATTTCTTCTTCTAAATTAAGGATTTCTTACAAATGTGATGTGGAAAAGAAGGTGCCAGAGTAAATAAGACTGTTTTGGAAAAGTGATTTCTCTTATAACAGTTATTTCTGTTACTATCTCTGTGTTTCATATCTGTGCATGTTAGCAATAATTTCAAATTTTTTAATGAATCTCTTGACACTGTTTTCCATAAAGCATTCACTCTGAAAGTCATGCCACAGCAAAAGAGGAACATGTTATTTTTTTCACATTTGCAGAAGGAATTGTATTTTTGAGACTTTAGCATTCACATTCTTATTTTCTTTTTCTGAACTTGTGGTGCTAGGAATACTATGATGTAATTCTAGAAACAGAAGAGAAATCAGAGTTCTGTATTTGAAGAGTCTTATATTCCTTTTATATTCCTTCTATATTCCTATTCTGCTTCTCAAATTGCTGTTCTTCTTGAAATTACAATACAAACATAGTTTCTGAACAGTTCTCTATCTTATGTTTTCCTGTTCTCATCTTGGTTTCTTCTCTGGGAAAATAATAAATAGAACCAATAAATTTTATTGTGAAATAGTGAAGTCTCACAAACTCTCTGCTGGTTTCTAATGCCTACTGGGTATATCTGTATGTCAGTGAAGCCCAATATAAGAGAATAATACCATCACTTTGTAGGCTGGCACAGTTCTAGCTATTTTCTCTAGGCTTAATTTAGATCCCAGCTGTGCTTTGAAGAGAGTGAGTTTTGTAATCCTGTAAGCAATACTTGTGACAAAATCTACATGCAGTAAAATTATTCTATTAAACTGATTTCATTTTGAGCTTCTGCTCAGGGCAAGTGAAAAATTGAGGCAACATGCACATTAGGTCAGAAATAATTTTTATACAGCCATATACTGCTAGTAGCAGTCACAAAATCAAAGTGCCAGCTGTAGGCAAAACACCAGCATTCCCTGACTCTTAGGAGTGTGCTGTGCAGAAATGTCTTCAGCAGGAATTGTTCATGTGGCACTTGGATGCTGCCTTTGCCTCCAGCCCTGTCTGTACCGACAGCGTTATGGGTGAAATGATGGTCGAAGAGGGAATGTGAGGAAAAGGCTGAGTCAAAGAGCTCACCATTGGTCTAAACTGGACTGCTGTGTTGTTGCTGGATTTCATTGTGGTACTACTAAATCTAGTCCAGTTGCTAGCGCAGTAATTGTCTCAACCATCATTTCCAAAATGATGCTTTAACTGGAAAATATTTTCCTGGCTGCTGTGATGGCCGGGCCAGTTGTATCCCACTGGAAAGAATGAAATCCCAGTGCCAGGTGCCACTTGGAGTTACCAGCTCCAGAAGTACACAGGATGGGCAATGTCCCTTTTGGTACTAGGATTTACAGTCTTGAAGGAAATTTATGCACAGAGGTTAAGCAAAAGAGTCTAAAATAAAATTGAGCAGACAAAACTCTCTTTTCTATTATGTTTTCTGACCTTGACACATTGATTGAATGTGAATAAACAGTGCAGTTAATTAACCCCTGTCCTGGTGTGGTGGGGGAATAGGACAAGGGGGCTGTGTTGGGCAGTTAGTTTGGGGGTTGCTGACATCCTGGGAGCTGAGAGATGAGAAAATTGAGCCCAGCTTGGTGGTTTATACTGAATGCAATTTGTATAGATCTCATGTGAAGAGTTGTTGGTCCTTGATGCTGAATTGCTTTGTGATTTTTAAGGCGTCAATCTCTTCATTCTTATCCCCATTTGCACACTCCATCTGTGTGAGCAGAAACACTTGTTTTTGCAAATGTGGATACCCAGGCTAAATAAATCAAAATCAGCTCAAATAATTTCTAAAGGATTCAAAAACAATCTTCAAAAACCAATAAAAACCCACACCAAACCTGCTGTTACTGAGCCAAATCTTAAGCTGTGTCAGAGCTGATTTCCTGAGGACTCAAACAATAAGCAATGTGAGTTCTGCCCTCTCTAAAAGGCAGATTTGCCTTCCTTTTTTTTTTTTCTTTTTTGAAAGGAGAAGTGCCTTTCTCTTTTACCTCTGTCAGTAAACAGTTGTCTTAAAGAGGATTGCCAGCTTTCTCTCTGTAGGGCTGAGCTATAGTTAAAGCCTCCAAATATGCACAAGAAGCCCATTTTAGGGTTCTTTTTGCTAGGTTCTATATGCACATCATATAAGGAAAACTGTGTGTCTCTTTTTGTGTATCAGTACAAATGTCACAACGTCAAAATTGTGATCTTCTGACTCAACTCTAGTAGACTTTTGGCATTTTCTAGCAGTTCTCACCAGAGCCTTGTTTGTGACTTTGCCAGCACCTGTGGGCTCGCTGGAGGTGAGAGTGCCCCTGAACGTGTGTTTTGTCATAGGCAGCCCCAGTCCTGCAGAGTTTGAGGTGGCTGGACCAGAGCATTGATGAGGTGGCTGATTCACCTGAGCTCCTACAGCAGGGCAGCAGGAAGACAAGGAGAACCTTTCCCCTGTGACCTGTACTTCAGCCACTGCTGCCCTCTCAGCCACTCTCTGCCTTCAGTGATCACAGCCGATTTTTAGAAATATATTTTACATATTGTTCTAGAACACAGCTCTGCAGTCTGCTGAGACTGTAATGTTGGTGTAAACAGTTCTGAGGAAGATGGTCATCTGTAATTCACTTAATTTTAGTAGTTTCAAGGTCACATTAAGCACTATTTTTTAGTTAGGTCTGTTTAATCAAAACGCATTTTACTGTATTTTAATGTCGTTGAAGATAGGGGTTGAGTATGGTTTTAAGGGTAATTGATATAATTAAAGTTACGCAGCTTCTCTATGTTGACGTTGTAGCGCTAACGAGGAACGAAATTTGTGAGAAAGAACTCCTGAAACTGCGGGGAGAAATCCGCATGAGTGTGATGCGTATGAATGCCGGTCGATTCCTGCCTTTCCTTGTCCTTCACCTTTTCCCGGAGGTTTTGGCGGTGAGGGCCGTCCCGGTTGCCCCGGCAGGTGAGATCGCACATCCCCAAACCTGCGCGCTTTGGCACCATCGCGTGGTCGAAGCTGCGGCTGCAGCCTCGGACAGAAACTTTAGGGAAGCTCCAACTTTTGGGAGCGCTTCATCTTCTGTCCCCTCCACAGATGCCCGTCCTATCCCACTACCCACCCTTTCTGGGAAACTGTGGCTAAGAGAATGCATGGAGTGGGTGGCAGAAATTGAGTCCGAAGAAGTGTGGAAGCCCAGAAGATAAAAGGGCTAATGAGTGTGTCTCAAACACTGATAGCCAGATGGTTGTGGAGCCAGCCAAGGGTTGTTGGTAATAACAGACAAGAACTCCTTGAGAAAGAAAAGGATGTGGCTGGAGAAGAGGCCCTGCAGAGGTAGGGCAGCACGTTTCTGGACAAACGCCCTTGTCCTGGCTCCTGGAGATAAGCCCAATGCAGTGCCAGCACAGGAATGAGGCTGAGAAGTGGGTGTGGACTGTAGGGGGGATGGAGACCACTAAAGACCCCCAAAGCCTCCAATCCATTTCCAGAAAGGTCTAGAAGAGTGGGCAGTGATAATTAATTTGCATGGAAAGCTAGAAACTTCTCTCCAGGGCAGAGGAAACTTACCTATAAATAGATATCCCCACAAGCCCAGTGCACTTGCTCTGCACTTGCACCCCAGGACCCTGGACACCACAGCTGGATCAACACAGGAACAAGGACTGGTGATCTCCTATTCTCTTTTGTTCTTTATCTCTCTCTCTCTTCAATTCATCTCTCTCTTTCCCTCTTCCCTTTCACCTTATCCCTTAATTCAAAACCCACTGCTTATACTAGGAAGTCTGGGACTAACACACCCATTTCCATGCCAAGTGTGTAGTTTGCAAAAAAAACTTTGTAAGCTTTTGCAGGTACCTTCTATATGTCATTCCGTTTGATCACAAGCATCTACAAATCTTAGGTGCTCCCTCCCCTTTTAGGGAGGAGCATCACAACAAGGAACAGCTAAATTTTTGTTCTGGGATGAAACTGGAATTTGCTATTTCCTTCCACATCAACATAGAATTTAAGTTATTCTATCCCACTTCTTTGAGCTTACATGGTTTCATAAGAGGTAAGAAGGCAATTCACTACAATTTGTTAGCTTATTATGAGGGAACTTGCCTTCAGTAGTGCCAGACTAAATATTACAGACAATCTGCAAAACCTCATAAGCTGCACTGTGATGAGATTATTACACTTTAGCTGACAACACTTGAGGTATCTCTGTTCCTAATTCTTGTTAAAGACTGAAGCTGGTACCAAGTCATCCAAAAGTTAAAAGAGCAAGAACATTATCTCCTCTCTGGATGCAAGAGCAATACCAAGAACATTATCCCTTCTGTGGCACAACTGCTTAATATTAACATCAAAACCCAGCTTGAGCTTGTAGGTGTAGGCCTGTCAGCCACTTGTCACACAGTAAGTGGGGGAGTGTCTCTGCAGCAGGTCAGAAACTCAGCAATAACCACCTGTGTCTGTACTGAAACACAGCTGTGACAGCGGGGCAGGGCTTTGGCTTCATTTCAGTGAAGGGTAGAGCTAATTTACTCTTTCTCCATAGCTATTAGGTTTAAGAGTTGGCTTCTGAAATTTGCCTTCATCACTTCTCCAACTGAGAAGGACAAAGGTGGTCTTTTACACTTTTGGTTAATGAGCCCTCTCTGCTGTGACCTTTTGTGTTTTGCAGCCCCACAAACCTAATATCCTGTTGTGACTACTCAGCCTTTCTGGAAATGCACTTCTTCTTCCAGTTTGAGAAGATTTAGGATGTGGTGAGAAGGAGAGAGAGTTAAATTTTACATTCTTCCCCCTATGGTAGAAGAGATTTAATTGAAGTTCACCCAGGGGAGAAGTCACTGCCAGCAGATAAACACCTTAGCTTGCTGTTTCTACTAAAACGGTTAACAATGGAGTAGTTAAGACTTAAAATATAATTTGTTGCCATTAAGCTTTTATGTTATCTTCATCCTGAGCTCAATAGAAGCTCCTGTTGAAGGGTCCAGGTGCTTTAGATATGTTCTGTATTCTGAAGGTAATCATTGCAGCCATTAGTGTGAGGATTGCTGAGCTAAGCTGAGAGTTTCTTGCTTTTGAGAGGGGTGGTCGTGTCCCTATTCTCCCACAACTTTGGTTATCCCCCCTCCTCTCAGCTTACTGAACAAAAGCTCAGGTTGAGAGTCCCTGCTCAGTGATGCCAGCTCTGTGAGCCAGGTCGTGGTGTGGCTGTAGGAACTTTGATGTTGCTCCAAGTCGTGAGGCAGGAGCTGCTGGCTGGGGCTGGAACCACCTCAGCACCAGCGCAGATTCATACCTGAATTAAGTGATGATGTATCCATGGCTTTAAGCCAGATTTTCTTCTCTGTGCCCTTCAAATTAGACTTCCAAATGAGACAGCCAAATACAAACATACTGACCATTCTCCTGTATCACACTTTCTCTAGTGGCAGTGCCAGCTCCACTCAAGCACAGTTGTGCTGTCTCCTGGGTCTCATTTGTTACTGATACTGGCTGTGGGAGGACAGCGCCTGCTTGAGAGCTGAAGGGATGGTATTGTAATAGTTAACATCTGTAAAGGCCAGTGAGGGAACTTCAGGGAGATAGGAGGATGTTTTTGGTAATATGCCATATGAGAAAATGACCCTTTTCCCATTGCATCTTACCTTGTGGAATTTGAAACCACACTGTAGCTGCATACACCTTCATAAGGATAAAGAAGGCTTGCAGCATTTTAACTGCAAGCTACAGAAAGTCTTTGTCTTATTTAAAAATTTCTCTAAATATGTTTCTGGTGCTTGCTTTGGGTACTTTCCCTAGTGGTCTCTCAAACTGATTATAGATTTGCTCAACTGATTTCCATCTCAGGGTTTTCTATCTGTCATTGGGTTATTGGAGAGCTGTTGTCAGATTTAAAACAACCATTGTAAGCATCCCCTGTGTTAAAAAGGAAAAAAAAAAGAAAAAAGAAAAAAAAATCTGTTCATAAAGGGAAAGAGAGAAACTGCTCAAAGGGGCTCTGAGCTGTGGGTGAGGAAAGAGCCTGAGCAATGGAAAATGCAGGGCTTTGTCTGAGCAGTTGTGTGAAAGGGCTCTCCAAGCCAGCGTGGACTTGGGATAAGACAGATAACCTCAGTGGGGTTGAAAGGAGTTTACTTTTCAGTGGCTTGAAATGAAATACAAAGGTGATGCATGAAATGTATTGTTCTCATAAACTCTATGAAATGTCAAACAAAAATGTCTTTCATATAATGGCATGACAGAAGTTGAGAATCATGCAGGAAGGAATAGAGCATTGAAGTAAACAATTTGGTTTCTGAAACTATTGGAATGGAAAAGAATATGTTGTAACCTGGAGTACTGAGGAAAGGGATTAGAAAAGAAAACAACCAGAAAAACCATACAACCTACGTTGTGGGTGGGTAAAAGATGCTTTAGATTGACCTCTTTGATTAAATTTTGCTTTTTCAATTTCTTAAAAAAACCAAACAAACCCCAACAAAATCAAAAACTACAGTAAGACTTAGGAAAACAAGAGCCTTGCTGATAGAAGGTACTTTTTTGGGGGCTCTTACTCCTATTTTTATGTATACTTACCCTTGATCTGAGACTCTGTTGCACATTTGCAGAATTCAGTGTCTTTTTTTGTTTCTTGAATCTCTATACTATCCTTTCTTGGAGCACATCAAAGACACCCACCTCCTTATAAACCATTTGAAGGATAAATGAAACCCAAAGAACTGCTCCATCCAGTAGGATTGGGGTAGAAATGTCATCAGCAATGTTAAGTCATAAAAGACCCTCGCAGTATTTCCCTGAAGCAGCTTCTCACTCCTACTTGCCCCAGCCAGTCAGCCTTGACTAAAAATCTGAAAAATCACTTTCTCTTGACATTGAACAAGAAACTTTGTTCAGTTAAAGGTTGCCCCCCAAAACTACACTGCCTCTTTCTCTGTAAAGCTTCTGCCCAGAACATTCTTGTGTCAATGAACACAACATTCCAGCATAGTGATGCTGTGGTGACACTGCATGGCTCTGTACTGAATCTGGCTCTTAAAAAGGGACATTGTCGGGTGAATAAATCGTAGTACTTGTCCCAAACACAAGAGCTCATAAAATTCTTGCTATGATGTCTTAGGTTAATGCCCTGGAACACTGCAGTGATTTTTAAAATCTGTTGTGGTGTTAGTTAATCTACAAATTACTTGTTCTGAGACGGCATTTTTGTAAAACTTATGTCATAAAAATTAAATAATGATAATGTTTTTTAAAGGAGAGATATTAAAAGTGGCCTATTCTGCAGACCAAAGCAATAATATGTTGGGCAGCATCAAAGCATTAAACAAGATGGTTTGCATCATTAACACTAAATGAAATGGCTTAACAAGTCAATAAATGATGAGAATAAACCTAAGTTATCACACAATACAGCATTTTAAAGTGCCAGAAACAAATTTTCTGAAGCAAATAATTTTCCAATAAAACTAGATGGAATTTAAAGGAACATGTTTTTCTGATTGTTGAATGCAAGATCAGTTAAATATTATTTTGCATATTCAGTGTACTGTGTATATGGTCTTCATAACATCCTAGTGAAGCTGAAAGGAAGAGGGAGCAGTGCTTAATTTTGTAAATCTGGCAAATAAAGAAATTACATCAGGAAGACCACAAAAAAATTGCCTGTTTCTGAAATCCATATGATGGTTACATTTTAAGTGCTGTTTTTCCTTTATTTTCTGTGTCTGCAGAAAGCCTTTACCCTCTGCATTCCATAAAGAAAGCTATCAATAGAGCAGTGCTTATTAAATGGGGGCATTTTGGAACCTATAGTGTTCCACTATGGAAATTTTAGGTTTTGCAGTTTTGTCTGGTGCAAGGATGGGAGATATTTGCTGTTGGCTGGTTGTGACCTGTGACTGAACTTTGTGCTGTGGGATTCTTTTCATTTTTAGGTAAGGAAAGTGGTAATGGAGCTAGAAAGTCTCTTTGACCCTCAGCAAGGAAAAGCCCATCCCTGGGCTGACAGGAGCCTGGTCAGATTAACATTCTTCTCATTTCTACTTCCTATCTGCATGCATAGCTGCAGTCCTGGGAGCTAAATATTTTTCACATCCAAAATTTATTGCTCTTGCTCTGGAAGATAATTTTCCCTGTGCTGCTAAAGAGTACAGGATGGCACAGATGAACCTGAGAGATTTTATCAGACTCATTACTGTAGAACCTGCACACAGCGTTCTCAGGCACTGAGAATATATCTCACGATACTATTTCTGTCCTTTTGACATTCTGGTGCTTTTAAAACAAACCCTTCACATATGTGAAGCCTAACCAAATTCAGCCATGGCAGTGCCAGGCCTTCTCAGTGACTTCAGTAGATTATATTTAGGATTTGACAGCTGTATATCGTTTTCTCTTCCAAACTCTGATCAAGGAAAATCCTAATTATGAACATCTGTTAAAGTCCATGGTGCAACCCCACAACATCTTCTTCAGAAGCAGGAGAGTCTGGAATATTTATTTTTTTTTACTAATGTAATTTTCTGAGGGGGAAAAAATCATTTTGGCCCATTCCTAGAAGAGAAAGTTTCTTGGATCAAGTAAGAAATTGCTTCATGCAGAGAAGTACCTGAAAAGACTCTTGGGAATTTTGTGGATTATACTTGCCTGGGGTTAATTTTTATTTTATATTTAACTTTACATTAAGTACCCATTTAATGTTTTGCTGAGCTGGTGTTCCCATCAGATATTTCTCTCATAACACATTACATTGAAAGGAATTTTGAGACAAACCCCCAAACTCCTCCAAGCACTGTTCTTACATGATTTGACTGATTTTGATTGCTCATTGCTCCCTTTTCACAGCAAACCCCATCCTTCTTTACTTATGGCTAGAAAATGCTCCAGAGTCCTTTCCCCTGACTGAAACAGGACTTGGAAAATAATGAGTGAAAATTCTGCTTTCCTTTTAGCTGCTATAGAGTGGGGCAATGGCCTGCTCCAATCCTTTGCTGGGAGATGACTTTATCAGAAATCCAGGATGGGTTCCTGAGGATCCAATGAGGAGAGTTTGGAGTTATTTCTCTTGCTGCAGTGGAAATCCCTGTGGTGGTGGTGGTGATTCTCTTTTCAGACAAGTCCCAGTAGAAATTGCCTGTTTCCTATGGATAGGTTCAAACCATAAATGTTTTTTCTTCCTGGTATTTTCTCTGAACTGTCATGATGCCAAGCACTTTTTCCTTCTTCACTTGTGAGGTGAGGCTGCAGTCTTTCTCTGAGGGGCCTAAAAACCGCACAGATGTGTTATATTGCACTGATATATCACTGAGCTGTTATTTTGCACTGAGGAATTTATTATGTATCACATATTTCGTTCGGTGCCTGCCCCCGGATCCTGTTAGTTAGTTTCCCCAGGTTAATTCCTCCCTTCACCCCTCCACACAATTGTTTCCCATTGCCTTTGGTTCCTTTCCTCTGCCCCACGCCCCCCAAGTTTAAAAATTCCCACCTCGAGGTGTTTGCTCTCTTTTCTTCTCTGTTTTCTCATTCTTGCCCTCTTTCCCTCTCCCAGGAATTGTTCCACCATTCAATCTGTGGGGCGTGGCCCCGAGAAGAAAGAGCGCCTCTCGTCTTTTACTTTTATTCTTGTTGGGAGCCCTGAGCCACCCAAACTGGTCCCCCACGGAGCAAATACGACAGACATGGGTTTGGGCAGGGCTGGGGGCTTGTCTGTGTTGGGTGCTCCTTGCAGCAGAGTGTAATGGTGCTCCATTCTCCAAGGCTACGGATGCAAGCAGCAAAATTTCAAACAAATAGAGAGGGCTAAAAGCAGAATTAAAACTAATCTGACAAATAAAGCTTTAGAAAAGAGTTTCCCACATGGCTATTTATTGTGCTTCAGTATTTTAATTGATGTTTTCTCAAAGACGCATCAGAGACCTACATCACCAACCCCTACAGCTATGGCATTTTTTTTCTGATTACAGGGGGAGCTTTGAGTCAGGCCCTAAAGGTTTGAACCTGCTTTTGCCTGTCTTAAAAAAAATGATGGATCAGTTGTCAAAATGAAGAACAAAACAACTGGGACTTCTGGAGATCCCTTTCCATCCTGAGTTAATCTTCCAGAGGTGCTCAGCTCCTGCTGGTGACTGCCCATTGTGGTCAATGCTTTCATTGCAGTGTCTGCACTCTCTTCATATTTTGGTGATTTGTTGAGTGCAGTTGAGCTTGATTTTGTAAATGCTTTTAGGATCTTAGAGCATTGTTGGACAGCCTTCAACAGCATGTATGTGACAGCATGAGCATCTGGAGGGTTTGTGTGCAGATAAAGCATCTGTGATGTTGGGAAATCACTGCAGTGTTTTTGCCAAGCTGAAGTTGAAATGTCCATATCTAATTGAATGGCAGCTTTTGAATCACACAATGAAACTTTCCATGCTACAAACACACACATGGATCTTATGGCAGAAAGAATAGTTTCCAAATCAACACAGGGAAATTATGCAGCTAACTCCCTAACACAATTAGAGAGTACTAAAGGCAAGTAAAAACAAAAGTCATTTTTAAAGCTAACAAAACAATCACAGGTTGAGGTTTTCCACAGCTTTATAAAATGAAGCCAAGGATCGTTTCAGTGCCAGGTAAAAGTTTCAGTCCATAAAGAGCAGCTGTGTTGTGCTACTTTGCACAAAACAAATAAACCAGTAGAGTTTTACAGGACATGGTTATACCAGACTCAACATGCCTAACAGAGAGGCTCTACTAAAGAATTTTTTTTTTTTCCCTAAAAGAACTTGTGTGTTTCCATGCTTTAGGGAAGATGATTTAAGGGTGGATGTCTTCTTGGTTATGCTGTGAGTTCAATGATCTGAGAGACAATCTAACTGGAGAGACTGCAACTGTCTATCAGCTGATGGATGAAGCTGATGTAATTAAATTCAGGTCATCATAATGTGGAAAGAGTTTCATTGAGATAAATAGTGTCTGCATACCTCAGCCTTGAGGACTGTTGATTATACATCCCCTAAAGTTCTAATCCAAGCCCTCGTTCTAGCTGAAGCTCTGTGGAGTGACTGAAAAGGCAATCACACTTAAAAATTGAACACCCTTGGTGAATTAGCAGTGGTTTCCCCATAAATCATCCATATGAGCTTTTTGCAAAGTTCCTGGCCCTTTCCAGCTTCTGTCCCCAAAATACTGAAGTCTGAACCAGTTTGGTAGAAATTGGGAAGTTGCGGGAACTGCGTTTAAAATCTGAGTTTGCTCTAACTTCAGCATTTGCAGTGCTCCTGCATTTAGGATGGAAAAATGGGGAAACTCCAAGGTCTGTGTGGCTGTTATGAGTACTGAACAACAACCAGGGCTCATTCTCAAGCTCCTCATCACTTTTGGTCTGGTCAGTGTGGCAGGGGGGAATTCTCAACACGCCAAGGGAAATGAAGTTGGAGATGGAGAAACTCTACTCTCTTGGCACTTAACTGGCTCCAGCCCTGCAGGGACCCTGTCCAGTTCTCACAAGTTCAAGCACTCTGCGAGGAGAGAGGCTGGGCGAGGGCCAGCATCATCCGAGAATAAGCACAAGCTTACTAGCATCCCATCCCATCCCTTCTCCTGGGCCTAGAGTATCTTGGAACAGGGAGAAGTCTGGCCCCTCCTCAGAAAGTTCATGTCACTTCTTCCGTGTCCTGGGTTGGCTGAGTCCCTCCCAAGTGAGCAGGCGGGTCAGCTTTGCATACTGCAAGCCATTTTCTCTGGGTTTCTCAGAGAGAGACTGTGTTTCAGCTGAATTCAAAGCAGCTGGATAGTCAGGAAAAAACATTTCTTCTTGTCCCTTGTGTCTGTCTAGATCTGGCAGTCAGTATTTTAGCACATTATTATCTTTTAATTCCCATAGTGATTGGGCATTGTCCAATTCATAAAATGTAGACTTATTTGGATCTGGGGTAAATATGGTGAAAACATGAAGAAAGACAGCTGAGGGGAAAGGTTCTCATTTTTCCTAAACTGTAGGTAGTTATTTCAGGTTTGGAGTAAGGGTTCCAGTTGATTCTTTTGTTACCCAGGTATCATAGGGGTAAAAAGGTGTTGGGCAATTTCACAGAATTCATTTGATTGCAATTAATGTAAACTTTTAAGTCTTTATTCCGGTATTGAGAAATAAACAAGATTTAAACTGGGGGAAAATACCACTTCCCTCTGTAAAAGCTCTCCTTCCCTGCCCCATCATCAGTCCCCTCACTGCACGCCACACTTCAGCTCCTTGATGGGACAATGGACATCACAGAAGAAGGCAGTTGTTGTGTGTTTTTTCCTTTTCTCTCACTGCTTCTTGTTTCCCTGCTCAAATTCTCTGATGAGGTTCCTCCATGAGCCACAGTCCCCACAGAGCTGTACCTGCTCCTAAGACTCCCCACCCCTGCTCCAGCTTTTCCTTTTCCTCTGTCCCTGCTTTGCTGTGGATCGGTCTCCTCTTGTTTCCTCTTTTTCTCCAGCATCTTCCCTGTTCTGGTGTCTCTTTTGCCCCTGCTTGTTACACGCCAGCTCTGGCATCTCTCTTTCTCTGGCACCTCTTCTTGTTCAGTGGCTGCCACCTTTCTTAAATATGTTTTTGCAGAGGCACCATATGCTCCTCTCACTGGTTTGCTCTTGGGGCACCCGTGGGTCCATGTTGGCTGTTGCAAAGCCAGCCAGAAATGTCTGTGACCAGCACAGGGCAACCCCTCATCCCCCACACAGGGCATCCCTGCAGCCCCTTCTCCTGCCAAAACCTTACAGTTATTCCCAATACAGCAAATCATGCCAATTATATCTGTATTTAATGTATATTACACTGATCTCTCTGAGCACGTTCATTCTCTTGACTTCAAGTGCATCTGGCTGTGGTGCTCAGCACCTTTCAGAGTTGAGGCCTGAGTGGAAATTACAATGATTGTAGCAATTCTGTCTAATAATTTATCTTGCATGTACACATACTTACATACTATATTTTCTGGCAAAGAAACCTGGGAAGTATCCATAAATAAGAGCAAATAAATTAGAATATGTAAAGCAGTTTAACACAAATGTGAGTATTTTTGAGGTTTGGGGAAGCATGGCTAATTTTCAACATTAATTTTTCACAATCCTCTAACTTCTGCATCTGTTCAGGAATTTCAAAGGCAGTGAGCATCACTGACATTTCTAATTTAAACAACAACAAGAAATTTATCATATGAGTATATGTGTTATTACACAGAAGGGAAAGACCAGTTTATAAGGTGTAACTCTGGGTTATTTGATCAAATCAGACTTGAATCTCTGTGTTGAACACAAGGCAAACTAGGCTAGGTCCATATGTAAACAAATACCTAAACTATTTCTGGGTGATGATGTACCTGGATGCCAGACATGCGTTCAGCAAACCTTGTAACCTGCTCTCATCTCCAGTTACTCATGTTTATAAGTTCCAGTGATCCCCTCTGGTGTCCTCTCTTCTCCCAGCCACTTGGATTGTGGTGCTGTCTGGGGCATAGCTGTACCTGACAAGGAAAAACGAGTTTGTGAGACCTTAAGGAAGGCAAAAAGTCATAAGCTATGTGTGTGCCCCGCATGCTCTTTATTTTACAGCTATATATTTCAAAGCTTTTATCTTTTATTGTTCCAAGGTGGGTATAAAAAGTTGCAGAAGGGCATAAGCCACCACAAGGCACTTTGGGTGATTAAGTCTGATAATTAGAGCCTCAGCCAGAAACTTATTGAAATGAGGCAGTGTTACCACCATTGCTGCTCTTCCCTCCTGCACATAGAACTGGTGTTCCCCTCACCCTCTCTGTCTATGTGGGCAGCCAGGGAACAGCAGGCACCCCAGGCAGTCACCAAACCACTGTTCCCTTCCCTGGACATCACCCTTAGAAGAACCAAGTTAATAATGCCATAACTCTTGAGTTACCTGACACTAGCTCACAGCATTATCTATGCCACTGAAAAGTGGAGTGCAGCACCTGCCAGAATTCCTGAATATTATCACCTGAGTAGTCTAAATCCCCAAATAATTTACCTTAGAAAGATAATATAATATACATATATATATATATACATATAAACCTGGGGGTTTTTAACTCCTATAGATTTAAACTCCTATGTCCCTGCTCATTGAAGAGGGCTTGGATCACCTTTAGAGGTGCTTTCCAACCCAAACCATTCTATGAGTCTGTGATTTCATATCTGCTGTGGTGGAGGCAGTTGCATGCAAAGCTAGTACAGCTCTATTGTCCCAAAATAGCCCTATCCATGCTGTTACTTATTTTAGGAACACATATGGCCTCTCTTTCTTTAGCATCTCATCATCTCACAGTCCCTTTGAGACTTCTTTGCTATTGTCTCCCATTTTGCACATGGAGGATTGAGACACAGAGATGGGGTGACTTAAAATAGTGTGAGGCGCTTTGCATTCCCAAGGACGAGTTCTGCAGATAATACAAGTACTGCTCTTGTGCCTGTGGTAGGATAAGGAATGGATCCTGGCCTTCCTGGGTCTGAACTTGCTGCTTAACTGCTTGACCACACTTCTTCATGACAAGACATCCTTTCATTTTAAACATACAACACAGCTAGCTAGCAGACACCTTCTGGGTGATTCTCATCTGTAGGAACAAAATCAGCTTCAACAGATGTATTGCAGGAAAAGCATCCTAGATGCCCTGATTAATTCCAGTGTAGAGAGTAATAAACCCTTTCTGATTAGGAAGTTATAGGGAAATCATTCCTCTCCTACTCCACATACATTTGCAGATGAATCCACATAAACATTTTAACTCCAGATGAAAATCCTTGATCCCATCTAGGGCCTCCCGTCTTCGGCCTTGCAGTGGAGTGTCAGCTCCAGAAATGGTGTTCTGCCTTAGGCAATCTGACTTGGGGAGCTATAGACCTAATTAAGCACAGGACTAGCCAGAATTTTTGACCTCTGCTTCCCCTTCCTTCGAGGTCCAGGGGGCCCCTGAGCTCTCACAGAGCTCTCTGCCCCTGTGTCCCATTTCTTTCCTAGCAGGATATCTGCAGAGCTCTCCGTGGAGCAGGACCCCTGTGCGGGTGTGTGCCTGCACTCTCCTGTTAGCTTTCTATGAGAAAAGTGCAGCTCTGGTTGGCAAATGCTGGCCAGGGGCCTGGTGCTCCAGTTCCCTCCCTCTGTGCACCAGGGGCCTGGCCTGCAGCCACATTCTCACATTCCCCAGGCAAGGGAGGGCTACTGGCCTGGGAGAACGCTGGCTGCAGACCTGGCTTTCAGTGTCTTTACTGTGAGAGAAGATCGCTTGTGGCTGGGTCAGTCTTATGCTGAATTAAAAATAAGACCTAGAAAGCACAGAGTTATTTACAAATAGTCTAAGATAGAATCCTCTGGATATGTGTAGCACTCCCATCTCCATATCAGAAAGCACTTTGTAAAGCATTGAATTAATTAAGCTTAAGAAACACTCCAGGGATACAGAAGTATTATTACCCATATTTTAAAGATGAGGAAATGGAGACAGTAAGAGGATAAGGGACTGGTGTGTGAACACAGGCTGAGTCACTTGTAAACTCAGAAATTAAATTTAAATTCAAGTTTTTATATCCTTTCCCTCTTGCAACTAGAATTGGCTAGAAAATGGCAGTTTTAATCTGTGAAAACTTATACCATTTTCTATTATAAATAAAGTCAGAACATTTTATAGACTGAAATATACCTAAATTTTTCTGTTATGTTCTCCACAAACATCATTCATTTCTTTATTATCCTTAAATCTGAAGTGCATATTCTTGTCTAGGTGGTGAGGAGAGAGTTAAGGTACAACTTCGTCCGGTTCTAAATAATAGCACCATGGTCCTCACAATAAAAGCAAACCAGATAAAAGTTTATATAGGTCCAGAAAATTCAATTGACACCTGTCAGTGGTGAATATAAGAACAATGAATGCTTATTTCCTCTTATACCTTCAATTTCTAAGTTGCTTACTTCCCAAGAGGTACCTTCTCCTAATGACTTTCCTTGCTCATGTTTCAAGAATTACACTAAGCTCTTTTTGGCTTACTTATCATTGCTCTTAGTAAAAATCCCCAGGAGCATATTAATTAAAGCTAGAAAACAGAAGTAAATTTCCCATTATCCCAGTTGGGAGGTTCTGGAAAAGTGTCCCAGGAAGAGTGGT
Source organism: Polioptila caerulea (assembly GCA_013397295.1). Taxonomy (NCBI): domain Eukaryota; kingdom Metazoa; phylum Chordata; class Aves; order Passeriformes; family Certhiidae; genus Polioptila; species Polioptila caerulea. The sequence goes on from VYXF01011287.1 coordinate 272,879, forward strand.
GGTGGCGAACAATTTTGCTTATTATTAGACTATGCTTGGTAATTTTGTGGAAGGGATTTTGTGATGTAGTTTCTATGATAAAGAACCTCAAATTCAATGACCCAGGAGATCTTTTCTACTCCAATGATGTTAACAGAAAATGTTGTTGATACAGCAGGACTTGGGATAGGAGTTGATTCATTTTGTCCGATCAGAGTTTTTTCAGGTGTTTTGAGGTGTGGTGGTGAGCAGCTGCTCTTGAATATGAAGAAGACAGATACATCTAATGCATGGGAACCAAGGACAAGTCCAGAATTCTGGCTCTGGGTGTCCTGGCACTGCCTTGACTACGTGTGGAGGGCAGGTATGAAAGCTCCCCTCCCTTCCTGAGCCCTGCATGAGCCCTGGCTTCCATGAGCAGTGGGGCAGGGACTCATTCATGGTGGTCTCCAAGAGATCCCTTGGGAGCAGCTGTGGAGTCACAGTGTGGTGGTTTGGTGCATGAGGAATAAGAAAATACCATTTTTGCACAGTCTCTGTTCTGTACCGCCTCTGCACTTGAACAGTTCTCAGTTTTTTGAAACCCATAGAGAGCACCAGTCAGATTAACACTCAGGGCATGAGCAATGTATGCGTTGGGGAAGTTCTGTTCAGTGTCCAAAAACAAAACTTAATATTAAAGAGAACAGTGTTAGGACCAATGATGTTTGAATTTTAAAAAATAATTATTACCTTAGAGATCTCCCTTTTCATTTTGCTAATTAATTGATGGTCTTCTGCTAATGTGTATATAGAAATAAACCACATATCAAAATAAAGATTAGGAGATTATTACTTGTTTTAACATAAGTGCTGAAAGTATTAATTTCAGCTAAAAACACTGCTACTCTTCTCACCTTCATTAGCTTTGTTCGCTTGACTTAGCCTAATGTTAGAATGAAGTTGGTCCATGCAAGTGACATCATTCTGTAATCAGACTTTTACTGCTTTAAAATTAATTTCAGTTAAATGTTGGAAAAAAGCTTTTTAGTGTCATCTTTAACTGTGGAAGTATTTCATTCGTGTTGAACTAGATATCTCAATTAGAAGAGAAAGTGTTGCCAAATGAGTTGGATTGTGGGCTAGACCCAACCTGTAAAATATGGATTTGAATCCAGATTTTAAATGCTAGAAAGTGTCCCATTCCTGTCTTCATACAAAATCTATTAATTTGTGGCTCTTAAAGGAAAAAAAAAAATGCCGCTTATTGTGAAAGCTATCAGAGTCTGACCCAAGTGGTCAGGCTTCAGAATTTGATCCAACATGTCAGAAAAATAGGTTCTGTGCAAAATGCAATGCCAGGTTTAAATGTACCAAAGGATTGAAAGTTTTTGTGTAATGTTTGGGGTTTGAATCTAACCCTATGGGTCCATTAGTAAATGGCTTAACTTTACAGTTTCAGGACCATCTGTGTTGTGGTGAAGGGTAGCTAAAGGCAAAAAATGACCTGTATTAATCTAAAGTTCAAAGCCTGAAATCCGCAAGTAGGGGAGAGGAAAGATGTCGTTTTCTCCATGGTAACATGGATGTGTACGCACCTTTTCATCTGTGAAATAGAGAATAGCTTTAAATGCTTTGGAGAATCCTCCCTACTTTGGGAACGTCAGGGCTTTCTTTTTGGAACAGTGGGCACAGATCCGTTGATTGAACCATCTTCCACCATTTCTCATTGTTAACCCTTCATAGCTTCGATTCATGTTGGGGGTGTAGAAGCATTTCCCTCTGAGTCACTTGACACTTTTTTCCCAGCTGGCAGCTTATGTAGCTGAATGCTCCAAAAGTAAATATGATTTCTCTAGCTAGCTGACCTTTCCCTGAGCGAGATCACAGGAGGGACCATGCTGTTACTCTGCATGATGAAGCTCAGTGAAATATCCTTTTATCAAATGATGAGGACAGGATCATCAACACTTCATTTTATTTTGCAAATAATTCCGTCTCTTCTGTGCAACTTTCTCTGAAACTAAACCAATTGTTGATGTTCAACTTGTCAATTTGCACATGGAAAGCAATAAAGAAAATTTATTCATAAATTTAGATGCAAAGTTTATGTTCTATATATACTATGTAGTGAAACAAACATCACAGTTCTTTATGTACTTTTTCTTTTGTTCTGTAAGGTCTTGAGCTACACTACTACATAGTAAAGGAACACAGTAGTTTGTAAGCATAATTATTTACCGTGGGTAGATGTGTTGGTGCTTTTGCAGTTACTTGTAGTTATTTTGTGTTTCAGTAAACCAATGCATCTGTAAACATAGCAGATCACCTACATCAGGCAGACTGGCAAGAGCAAGATCTTCCATTCAGGGTATCTGATGTCTTTTTTGCTCAAATAACCCTGCAGTCTACTGGAATGCAAGCTTGGCTGGCATTTGTGCTCATTCCCAGCAGAGGAGATGCTATCACAAGTGTTTCCAGCAGCACTGGTTGGCAATGCTGCCTTGTAATCTCCTCCCTGCGGCTCAGGCTCCCTTTCATTATGCCCCACCAGGGACCTTCTTGAAAATCCCGGTTGTGCTACTCTTGATTCCTTATTTTTAATGAGGTGGAGTGAAGCTGCTGGCCAAGGGGAAGCCTATGCTCCTGGAGTCAGGGATCCAGAGACCAAACATCCCAGCAGTGCCATCGAGGGATGACAAGAGGCTTGGCATGGTTGCTGCCTTGGATTATTCCTCATTTATGCCAAATCTGTTCCAAGAGATGGCTGGCTCCCCACCACACTCTGGGAGCCAGCCACTTGGAGAGTGGTTTCAATAAAACCACATCATCTCTTTTGAGAGGAATATTCCAGTTCATTGGCTTTTTGGTTTGAGAATTCAGCTGTTACTTCTGGTTCCTCTGCCTTCAAAGAGCCATGGGACATAGGATGGTACACCACATATAGAGACAAGAAAGGGGGCATTCATATTCTTCAGCTGTAAGTCTTTTAATAAACCACCATCACGTGTTTTCATATTACTTTGACAGTTTTGTCCTATTTTCTGCTTCTTATGCATGTAGCTACGTGCCAAAGACCCAGAAAAAATACTTCATTTATATCAAATCTGACCCTCCCATGTGCTGAGTTCTTATTAGCTCACAGGCATTTTTCCAATATCACCAAAAGAGATTAATGTAGGAATATTATTCTGAGCAAATATCAACATAATATCCGAGGTCCTAATAATGAAGACATTACAGGTGAAGCAGGTAGTGATTTTTTCATTTAAACTCACCTGACACTTCCCATTATAACATTTTTTTTTAGACCTTTTACCAAACTTTAATTGTTGGAGTTGTAATTTTCCATTCCACATAACCTAAGTTGATTCGATTTTTTTTTTTTGTGAGAGGGAGACAGGGATGATGAGGTTTCAGATAAGATAGCAATTTCTCAAAATCAGGCTGGCTGATTCTTTGTTTTTTCTGTGTCAAATAAGAACTTCAGCAGGAAAATGGTATTAAATTGAGAAGGTGCTTCCTGTGGCAAGTTGGACTTTTTTGTTTTGCTGTAACAAAGAGTCACATTTGGCCAACTTAAGTGTGTGTAAATATTTTGTATTTTGGATATGAGGTGCTCTGGAGTGTAAAAGGACATGCAAAGTTGAATTTTTCATGTAAGATATTCAGTGAGATTGCTTTGCTTTTTCTATGGCTGGGGTAAATAAAATGCTTTTCCTGGTTCCTGGAAACTCTGGGCTCCAGTGTCCAGAAGATAAAACAGGTAAGAATGACAGGAGAATTTAGAATCTGGAGATGTCAAATTTTTAACTTATATAAAGATCAATACTTGAAATCAGTCTTTCAATATATACCCCACCAAATTAGTGTTAATTAATTGAAAAAATTAATTCCAAAGATGGTATTATGATGAATTACAGAAGAAAATGTCCAGGAGACCCAGCACTGACTGATCAACTAGAAAGATGACTGCAGCTGTATGTTTTAAGGGCTAACTGGAGAGAAAGGAAAAGGGAAGAGCAGAGGTCATTAAAAGTCTTTACACTTTAGTTGCTTCCTTTTCAAATACGGGTAAAACCCCAGGTTGCATCGGGCTTGCCTTTGTCCCATCTGTCCCCACACTAAAGAGGCTTTTGTGGCAGTCCTCTTGGACACTGTAGCCAAAAAGAGATTTATTTCTGAATATATGCTGTTTCACTGCTTCTTCTACTGCTTTCTATCTGTTGGCAGTCATATTTCCAAAATAAAGCTCAGTGTCTTTAGCTGCCACAGGTGGGACTGTTCCTTCACCATGAGAGAAGCTCCTGCCAGAGTCCAGGAGCTGCTTCTCCAGCTGCTGCCCAGCATCTTCCGTGTGCAACACGCCAGAGTTCATGCACGGCCATCCAGCTGAAATCTGCCTAATGGCTCAGTCTGTGCCTGGACATTTCTGGCAGAGCTGAAAAACCATCTTTGCAAATGTGCTCTATGGGTTTGTTTACTTGGCGCAGCACAAGGCCACAGAGGGACACCCACAGGTTTCCAGTGGGGCTGGTTGGACCAGGAGGAGCTTTGCAGTGGTGCAGCTCTGCTTCCCCTTCTCCCTCAGACCGCTGGTGCCTGGATTAGCAAGAAGAGGAGCTTTAAAAGACTTGTGAGCTCCTGCAGAGCTGGGGAGTGCAAGGGGTACCTCTTCCTGTCAAAAGGCTATGGCTCCCTCCTGGCGGGCTCGACTCATTGGGGAAGAGTGAAAGTGCTGCCTGCCAAATTCCTGAGAGACACTTTTTGTTCCTGCTGAGCATTCCAGGAGAGCCCATCGGATAGAAGTCATTGAGGCAGGGAGAGCTGGGTGTCCATGGGGAGCTGTGTAGGCTGTCAGTGCATCTGCTGGCCACCTTCAGCATGCCCTCCTCCTCCTCCTTGGCTGCCAGGTGGGTGTTTACGAATCCCTTAATGGAATCTGGAAGGCTGCCAGACTGGGTTTCACACGGATGGAGAGCAGCCTAAGTGAGATTTCAGCACAAGGCCACTCGTTAGCACAGAGAGACGTTGCAGTGGGGTTGGGCTGAAGATAATCTGCCTGTTAATCTCCTGCACGCTCTCACTGTGCTGTCTGACGTCTGAGGAAACTTGTAGACAAGATACCCATTTCACGTGCAGTTTACTCTGTTTTATTGTGGGAAAAACTCACTTTTGTGGCAATCAAATGCAGTCTGACATTTTCACTTCCTCTTTCTCTGATTTATTAGCAAGAAGAGATCATTCTGGCTTTCAGAGCTGAAGGAGGCAGCATCAGAGAAAGTTTGAGTTGCACTCTCCCTGTTTTTGCAGCCTGGAAGTTAAAAATGAGCTATAGGCTTTTAAAATAAAACAGATGCTGCTGTAAGGTTGAAAGCAGAAGCTGATTTAGAGGGTTGCTTCCTCAGATAATTAACTGCTCCTGTGTAGATGTCTGTCTCTGGTACCTAAATCCGGGACTCAGAAGTCACATGCATTGGAAACTTGGAGAAGGAAAAGTAATGCTTCACTTGGATTTCATAATCACAGTGTTTTCGGTGCATTGTGGATTTTTGTTTTCAGTGTTTTAAAAACTGATTTGTTCATAATATTTTGTATCCTCTTAAGCTATTACCCCTCCTTTAATTGCCCACGCGTTGCTCTCCTGAAAACAGGAAAATGTAAAAGTCAGCGCTGTGCTATGCAGAGAAGTGTTAACTGAGTGTTAATGAGCTGCCACATCGGCTCCAAGCCATCTCTGGAAGCCAGCACAGTAAAAGAGAATTTAAAGGCTATCAAGTCCATTTCATGGCTGCGAGTCCTGAGCATGTTTTGCAGGGAAGTGGATGTCCTTGTTATCTAGATGCCAGTTAAATGCTGCCAGCTTAATGTGTGCACGGGAGAAGCTGCTTTTCAGTGTCTGCAGCGATTCTGTTACTGAACACACCTCAGCTAGGCACGGCTCCTCATCTGCACCACATCTGCAAACTGAAGAATAGTAAAAGCTTTTGGTTCAAGAGGAGGCAGCGGGAAGTGCAGAGACCACTGGGTGCTTGATGTGAAGCAGCTACAGAGCACAAGGAGAGAGAGGCTGGCATGTGGTGGTGGCTAACAGCCTTCAAACACATCTAAAAAGCTCTTTTGTCTCAGTGTGGAAGAAACGTCTCTTCAACTAAAAGTGAGCCATGGAAATTCTGGAAACGATGATAGTGGAATTACAAAGAATCCCCATTTACAAGCCATGTTCCCTACACATTAAGCTGCCGACGGCCCTGTTCGCTACACGGCCATTCTGCAAGGCACTGTGGAAGGCAACCATGTCGATTTTCTTGAGAATATCTTTTCACTTTTTTGTTGAAGTGGGAGAAGTGATAGTAGTAACTTCACCAGACAGTAGAAAAATGATGTAGGGAAAGGCAGTAATAGAAAAGAGGGACAAACAAGTTGCTGCTCCTGGCACCAGAAATTAGGTAGTCATTGAGCAGGATGGTAGTAATTGCCCTTGAGTCTCTTTTCAATACCTGCTCTTCCTGTTTCTTTACAATGCTCACCTACGGTGTTGATAAACATGCCTGAAGGACCCACATAGGGTGAAATTCTCCCTCTTCCACTGCATGAGTTAAAAAGAGATGAAGAACTCCTCTCTCTGGGGAAGAACTCATTGTCTTTGGGGAAGACTAACCAAAATACAGACACTTGGTGAAAGTGATGTACAGAGCTGTCAAATTTCAGTTTTGTTGTGGGCATCACTCATTACAACATGACGGCATTCAGTGAGCTGTGGGTCACATATTCTGTCTGCTACCACCCATATCCATCCAGGTAAGGGAGGGTCACATGGAGGTGTCTGAGTAAGCTGAGTAAGGGTCTCTCAGAAGGTGTTGAGAAATGGTTCTGTCTTGCTGAGAGGTGAAGAGTATTTGCTCGGCCTCAGCAGCATGGAAACACAATCGTGTTGGTTATCTCTGTTACCATACACGTTATCTGTACATCAGGTCTTTAACACCTCAGGTCTTTAGCACCCTGGGGTTGGCTGTCCAGTGCTCTGTTGAATAGGACTCTTCAAGTGCCAGGGGAAGCTGAAGGAATTTGTATTTGGAAGTGGGAAGGATCAAGAGCTGAGCAGTATCACATGTGAGCTGACTTCTCCAGCCCACTCTGAGTAAGCAGACGTGGGATGTCTGCCTAGACTCCGTGACTCTCTGGGTAACCTTCCTGGCTCAGTGCCTAATTTAGATGGCAAATTTTAAGAGACAACTTGCCTCCTAGCATGCTTTTGCTGCTACATTGCTAGCAGGAGTGCTATCACACAATTTTACCTCTCTTCTGTGAAGTAGTTAAGCACAAATGTATCTGACATTGGATATTTAAACTTTGTTGCTATTCAGAGCTTGTTATTAAGATTGTTGCATTGGATTTTTTTTTTCTTCACTTTCTTGCTGTACATCCATCAAGAAAATAATTTAGATTCAAACACTTCCAAGTAAAGGGAGCTTTGAAAAAAGGGTTGCAAAATCTGAGATGTAAAATCCTAGATAGATACAATTACTGAAATTCATCTTTTCCATTGGGAATGGGTATGGTTCTTTACAGTCTGGGTTGAGAAAACAACACCCATTATGAAATCTTTCCAGAAAATGAAGGATTAATTTTCCTTTCCCCTTTTAAGGAATAAAAAAAATTCCAGCCTGAAGAACCAGTCGTTAATTCTGTGTCAATCAGAGATTTCCTAGAGAAAACAATGATTGAAGATTGCTTGTACACACACTGAAGAAATTGGTATCATCTGGAGGACAGTAAATGAAAAACATTTATCTGCCTTTTGGCCCTTTGGGCTATGATTTTTCCTTACCATCAAACTATAATTCTCAAATTATTTAATAATATAAAGCAGTCAAGAGTATGATTCAGGAATATATTTAAGTACCTGTATGCACCTCACTGAAAACAGCTGGATATGATTTCAAGGAATGGTTTTATACCTGTGCATGGACACAATACTGAATTAGGGCCTCAGGCTCATTTACATAAGGACATTCAACTTAATAAGTCCAAATTCACTTAAATTAGAAATTGAAAAATGTATTAAGCCCCATACAAAGCTGAATTAAGACTACTTTAATTCTGAAAAGTCTCTATAGGGTTAAATGCACTTTAACTAATCTGCTTTAAATTAAGCCCTTAGTTAATTTGGATTAATTTTCCTGAATATCTTTGTGACTACCAGCTCAGAGTTAGGATCCAGTCCAGCAAATACTCACAGAAATATCTCATATTATGGGAATTATTGCAATAGTAGAAGTTAAGAATGTGCATAATGTTAGGTATGCAGCAAGGTCAACACAAGCCTAGAGGGCTTGTCTGGAATGAGCAAAGAATATATAGTCAGATTACTTGTTTCTTAACTGCTTGGACACATGTACAAATACTACCAAAACTGCAGCCTGTTTGGTATCATCTCCAATCTCACTGTAAATGGACCTGGAAAGCTGTACTGCAGTATTTGCTGCATGTTCATTTTGTATTGCCCTCTGATGTTCGGATGCTTGTGATCACAGAACATTTCATTTCCACATCCTTGCAAGTGATGAGTTTCAGTAATTTTAGGAGAAACAGCCAACCTTTTGACCATGTTCTTGATGTGACTGGTGTATTCTTGGCCTGTTTGCTATGTTGGATGGAAAGGATGATGTCTGCTTCCATTCAAGTCAAATACGAAATGTTTCTATTGAAAACAGAAGGATTCCCATGAATAATTTTTGGTCCAGAGTTCATCAGTAAGGAGATGATGTCAAAGAATTTGTTGCTAGTTTTGCTTTGAACATTAGCATCACATTTTCATGTTTAGGCTTAAAAGGGGAATAAGTTCTACAATCAAGTGTGCTAGGCAAAAATTTCTTTCCTGTTTCCAACAGAGGACAGAGAAGTCCAGTAAATTGATGTTTTTCTAGAGCAGGGGGAATCTTCTCTTCCCTTTTCCTCCTGAAGGAACAGTAGGGACCATGGGGACTCATCCTCTGCACCCATCTGAAGACCCCCTTGCCTTGAAAGGGAAGAATGTGTACCTGTTCTTGAGAGTGCATATCCCTGACTTTCTGATTTGGGCTTGCCAATGTTGTCCCCATGTTCCTCACATACTGTGGGAAAGTGGGAAGCTCACAGTAATCTTTAGGAATTAATTTTCCCTGCTCTTCAGGTGGCAGAGCTGCTGAGCTAACCTCAAGGCAAGAGTGCTTGCCATCCCGTGCTTTTGGCTGCTCCTAATCTTTGTGGCAAAGCACATTTGAGGATATGATATTCTGAATAGGAATAATTCTATACCTTTGCTTGGGCACAGTGCTGAATTAGGGCCTCAGCTTCATTGACTTAGGACTTCCAACTTAATGAGTCCAAATTCAGTTAAATTAGAAACTGAGAAATGGATTAGGCTTTATACAAAGCTAGGGAAGATGGGAAAGCATGTCATGCTCCTGGCTGAGCTTGAGGGCACCTTGGAGGAGAGTGGAACATGCCAGGCCTTGCAGACTGGTGGTTTCCTGCAGGTCCTGGCAGTGATGCCAGGCAGTGTTACAGGTTTTAGGTTGTCCTTGCAGTGAAAAGGATAGAAGCACAATTAAAAGCTAAATGGAGATGCCAGAGCACAGTTGCATAGGAACGATTTTCACAGCTATGGGACTGCAGAATGTATATATATAACACTCATTCTAGTGAAATTGTAGCTGGCTTTGTATCAGAAATTGTATCGGTTAAGCTGTCTGGAGTATTTAAAGTCCTGTTCTGGCTGACAAATGTGGTGCAATGCTGACTCCCCAGCCCTTGATGCACTTGATGTGCATCTCCTGTACAGGAGGGGCTCTTTCTGGATCCTGCCATCCTTTTTGGTTGTTTGGGCAGTTCTTTGCTTTTCTGCCTGCAGTTTTAGTGAGTTCAGCATGGTGTGGACAATACAGAGGTCATGTGCAGAGAAACCCACACAGGGCAGTCAGGAGCAAAGGGGGGAGGAGGGAAGGAAAAGTCACCACCATCTGTTTGAGGTAAAAGAGAGGAGGATCTGTGGTACCTCGCTGCCTAGCAAGAGATGAGATTTGGCTCTGGTTGGTGGTTGTGTGGCTGCCAGTGCTGCACCAACTGTAACAGGAAGGATCTTTCCTCTGCTCTGGCAATGAAGAAACCTGCTCCTGATTCCGTGAAGTTCAGTATTTTCTCTCCAGGATGAGGAGGGAATGAGGAAGGCAGACAGCAGTTGCAGTGTCTCATATGGCCTAACTCTTGAGTATCAGCATCACCAGCATCTCCCTCTTGTACCACCTGCAGCAGCAAACAACCCTGATGATTACTTCTACAGCCTGACAGATGACAGACCTATCCAAATATCCACAGCGTCCTTAATAATTTTATAGGAAGATATTGGCAGGAAAAGTATTATGGAATGTTTCAATTTATTCTACCATGACAGAAAACGTATATTTGTATGTGCAGTTCTGCTGCAGACTGATAAACAGCATGTGTTGTTTCCAAGTGAAGGTTTTCAGGGTAGGCAACAAAATCTGAAGCTCTTCTTTGAGACACTATATTGATAAGCCACTTAGTGCTGAAAAAATATGGAGTGATATCCCACTTACAAGTGATAGTAAGGAGATTATAATGTTTCTGAATTTCTAGAGCCTACCAAATTCCCACCCCACAACCTTGTAGGCCATATGTATTTAACTTGGCTTTCTTAAATGGAATTACAGAAGCCTACAATTTGCTACATTACTTCCTTTATAAAACCTGAAATGCTCACACACTTTTTTTTTCTTTGCTCTCTAAGTGAGAAACAGTTTTACTCTTGTGGATTTTGAAGGCTTTTTATGAAATTGATGATATAGGAGAAAAGATTATTTTTATAAAGCCAGGGTCCCTTGTGTTGCTCTGGTTTTGATTAGTGTGTGAGCTTTGAGACAGACTTCATGGTGAGTGACTTGTTTAAATGCTACTTAGTTTTTAATATTTCATTTTTTGCCTTTAGAGAAAGTGAGATGTCCATAGGAACTAAGATTAACATTCTTTACTGTGTTCCCAAAGGTTTACTTCTGTAAGAGAGATTATTGATTGTGACTCTTTGAAGGAGAATTGTCCAAAAATAATCCTTCTTGACTGTATTTCTTCTTGGGATAGGACCTGAGAGGGAGCAGTTTAACAAAAATAACAAACACAGTTACAAACGAAATAGAATTTGTTTCAATCTCGTGAAGGAATTCTGTGGATTTTGCTAGTTCTAATAATACATCACCTTGCTGTGCAAAGTCTGCCTCTCACCACAGGGTGGTAGGGGAAAAGCTGCTTTTTTCATACCAGGAGCCTTTTACATCAGCAAATACACAATATTATGTTCCTTAAGAATTAGTGTTTTGTTAGGTTGACAGAAGAAAGAAGGGAATTAAAGTTCTCTAAGGACAAGGTCTATTTTCATGAATCACAAATTGTGGTAGATTGGCAGAATTGGCCTGTGAAGCAGAGGCACAGTGTTCAGAGCATTCTATTCATTTTCATATGTCATTATGTGTCTGCACTGGAGATTGTCTTGAGGGGTCTGTTAAAGGTAGAGAGAGTTCTGCCTTCAAAAATATGCAATAAAATACTGGCAAGTAGGAGAGGGGTGTATTTTATTTATTTTTTTTAAAGACTCAGAGGACTGGAAGAATGGTGAGCAAAGTTAAATCCTTTGAGACAAAAGGAGACACAGCTTCCTAATTTCTTAACATGATGTGCATTTCTGAAATACAAAATCAGGAGAGACAGTGGTATTAAAACTCCAGCCTCTGGGTCCAAGAGGTTCAGCTGGTCCTGAGCTAGGTTAGCACCTTTACAATGATTTCTTTAGACTTACAAATACTGCCTCAGATACTAATCTTCCTCTCTCTACCCTTTTCAATTATCTGCAATAGATAGCACAGGAAAAGTGCTGCAAATCTTACACTATTTTAAGCTTTTTGTGACACCCACGGGGAGGAAGAAAGGAGGAAATCCAGGCAAATGTGGAGGTGTAGTTTCCTCAAGTTGAGTTTATGTAGCTTCTGTGAGAATCAAACCCTGCTGTGAATAGAAGGACAACCCAAAATATCAGTTCTGAGCTGTGGGCAGGGCTCGGGCTCTGCACTGGGCTCCACGATCCTGCACAGAGGTCAGCTTGGGCACCACTGGAGTTGTGCTGCAGGAACCACTGTTTCTCAGAGCAGATCACAAAAGGTGCCAGTAACAGTGGCAAGCCATTGATTGCAGGCTCTGAGCTTCACAATTTTCAAAAATTGCCCTCCCAGTGCAAAAGCCTTGGAGTAAAAAAGCAGTGCCATGTGGGTTCCTCACATTGTCCTTCCCATGCAAGGGTGGGTTTCCAGGAATTTACTGAACATTATGAAAAAATCCATAATTCAGAGAGCTTGAGAGGTAAAATCTGGAGCATATTCTTCATAAGCCCTTATTTATTAGGGGGAATGTACACTATTAGTCTGTTGCAGTCCTACCTACTGCAGGCTCTGCTAAAGCAGGTTTTATGATTTTAACATTTTTTCTGAGCACATATGTTTTAGATAAGAAATTGTCCAGTGAACATCATTGGGTAGTTATGATAGAAGTGAGTGACTCCCACATATCCCTAAGTGCAGTGATTTCCAAACCCAGGCTTGTAGATTTTTTTTTTTAGTAGGTTTTTGCCTCTTGTTTGCCTTGAGTTTGGTTTATGTTTACTCTCCTTTGGCATATGAGCACAATGGAGGGAAGCAGATGCTGTGCATGTATCTGAGGCCTTTTTATCCCAGGTACACAAAAGGGAAACAAATCATTACTGTTCAAAAGGACAGACCACTTGCAGCAAAGGCCTCAGCATGCCATCATGTCTCTGCTCTTGCCCAGAAGTACTTGCTTCACCTACCTTCACATAACCCATTTCTAAGTTGTTCATGAAATCCTGGATCTTATTTCTTTCTGATTCTTCATTATTGCCCTCAGTCATTCCCTCAGTAACTCCCAGTGCCTTTCATCCAACCCATGTTGTTTATTTTGGATAAATAACATCCAGCTATTCTGCTCACAGAGCTCTATTCCATTTAACCTTTTCTTTCTCCATTATAACTTCCCTCTTTTATGCTTTAAATTGCTCTCTGAATCCTGTGGAAAAGTCTGTTGCAGGGAGGAAGAGGAATACTTTGTTCACCAGATCTGGGCTGTGGTGGACAGGATGTAAATGTTTAAAACTGCAGCACCAGTAACTTCCTCCCAGCCTCATGCTAAGAGGTCAGAACAGAAAGAATTAGAGTAGATTACTTAGGGAAGTAGGTCTTTAAAAAGAGAGTAATAATTAAGAAAGACACAAATATTTGTAATTTTGAGCCCTGGTCCAAGTATAGATCTCTTGTGGTCTTCTCTTCAGCCCTGTTTTCTCTAAATCCATAATTCATCCAGAAATCCTTTTCAACTTCGTCTCACCTGCTATGAATTCTTTTTTTGTGCTTTCCCCCAATACTCTGTGGCCTGTTCAGTGTGTCTTTTGTGGCACTGACTGTATCTATATAGTCACAGGGATTTATTATTATAAATCCTTGCATGAGACTAACACTTGCAATACAAAGCTTTTATATCTGTGAGTAGCAGATCTTTGATTGATCAAGAAAATAGAAAGATGTGTTACAAGAAGAAGAAAATCTGTCATTTGGTGGAGATATTTCTAGGTTTTTTTATAAAATATTTGAGACTTTCCATCACTGGCAATAAAATTCTAATCTACTTGTCTGTTAAAAAAAGCATTTTAAAAAGACCAAATTAGCAAGATCCTTTTTTAACTTCCACTGACAGAACCCTTTACATACATTTTCCTTGAAATGTATTGCTTCAACATTCCTTGTATTCTGAAGTCTTTACCTAAAGCTACTCCAGAGTATTTATGATTAAAATAATACTGGAATTATACTGAAGTATCAAAGAAGCAAGCAGTGACTATTTATATGCATATATGCAATTTTAAAATTGTTATGTGTACAGAGTAACATGGTGCTGTATAACAATATAGCATAATGATGCATTGTATAGCAGTTTTCAAATGTACCATATTTTGCTGTGTTATTTTATTACATTTACAGAACATTTGTGTAACATTGATAATACCCATTTGATCCTTGAATCTTGTTCCTATCATCACTTGTGCTTGGTATAAATATAATCCTTACTCCACTGAAAATAAGAAATTTTGATCAGTTTTATTCAGATGTTTAAAATCTATTTCCACTTAGACTCAGGATGAAAATTTAACAGGAATTAATTTTTTAGTGGGACAGAATGCCCTAAAAAATTCTGACTTGAAGTCTCTAATTTCAAAAAGTCCGCTTAAAAAGTCTGGATATTCCAGGTCTGAGATTCTTGGCTTGCCCTTGTTGAAGGAAGAGGACCTGTTGCCACTTAGTTCTCTGTGACATTAATCTCAGTCTGCCTGGCAAGCTGTGGGACCCCATGGGACATGTGTTGAGGATCAGAAACTGAAGTTCTCTGTTCACCCCTTGGCTCTGGGCAGGACAGCCTGGACCTCCTTGCAGTGCCTTGGATTCTGATGCAGTGAAAAACCAACACTGTATTTCATATTACCATGGGAAGGTGTAGCCTGGCCAGCCTGTGACAGTGTGATGTGTGGTGGCCTGGCTGGGTCAGGGAAGCATTCTTGGTTAAAAATGACTATTTTTGTTTTGCTTTGGTTTTTTTTGCATTAGTTATTTTTAATCCAAACCATCTCTTCAGTCTGGTTCACAGCATAACCCCATGAGTTCACAGCATAACTCCTGTTCTGGCACAGTCAGGATGCAGCCTGGTGTGGGAGAGGGAGCTGCCTGCACTGGCACCAGGAGGGAGGAAATGGCCATAAGACTGTGGCAGTGGCTTCCTTTTCTTTCAGCAGATTGTTTGTATAATAGGTAGGGGGATGAAGGGAGGTTAACTTGAGCTTGAACTTGAGCAAAGGTTGGAGGGCTAAAAGTTGACAGTAAATAAGTAAATGACAACTTCTGTCTCATGCCTTATCCCATCCCACATCTTGAATGGACCTCAGGGCTAAGAGAGGATGTGGTGGTGGTCTTAGATTGCATTTTTACATTCTTGACACCTTTCAGGACACATTCCCTGTCACCCAGAAGGAGAGTAGCATGCACACAGTATCACTGGGCTTCTCAATCCCATGGTAGGTGTGATGAGATTGGTGTTTCCTTGAAGTCAGTGTTGTGGATGAAGTGCTTGAGAACAGCACAAACCATCTGCAGAGTGGGATTTCTCTCATCTTCCTTTCCTTTGGTTTCTCAGTGTTGGCCAATAGTTTTGGAGATGAGGTGATTTTTGGAGAAGAGGGATCTGGTGAAGAGGCTGTGCTCCTAGTCCTTGCCTGTGTTCTTCCCAAGGGGTGGGAAGCACAGAAAGAGAAAAGCCTCCCAGAGAAGCAGCAACAAGGAATTGCCTTAGAAAAGCCAACTCTGAAGTCTGGAAGTTTAGTAAATATTTGCTTTTGTACCTTGAGGACAGTAATGTTTAAAATGTGAAAATGTTTTTCTTACCCTGAGGCCGAAGGAGTTTGTGCTTTGATTTAAACATTCATTCTGGTTTGTATTTAAGCCACCACAAAGTAAACAATCACACGAGCAGGGCTCTCGAAAACACTCATTGTGCGTCCACCCTCTGGCTTCTATTTTATCACAAGTGATGAAGGATTGGAATTTAATAAGGGATAAGCTGTAGAGCTGGCCCAGAGGGTTAGCACAGCCAGCTGGGCTCTCAGTGTCTGTAAAGGACTTTTGCCCAGCAGGTTTCTCTGAGGTTTGGAAATCCTACATCACTGTGCAGCAGTCAAGAAGCAGCACAGATAAGCTCCCTAGGGAGCCTCCTCAAGACCCCCCACAGCCAAGGCAGATTGCTATTGAGAAAAACCTTTGGGAAAAAGAAATCTTTTCCAGCCTAATGGATCCCATCAAATAGGAACATGTTTGGCTGTTCCACCGAGTCCTCCTGCAAACCTGAAATGTGAGAAGATCCATTCCTCATGCACAGTCCATCTGCCTTTCTGAGCAGCTCCAGAGCAATAAATATGAGTTGCAGTCTTTGAGTTGCTCTGGGGTTTATTGACCTTAAAGAAATCCCTCTGACTTCAGTTGTGATGTCAGATGCATGCTGTAAGTTCAAAACCCTCTGTGAATGTACCTCTGCATTCCTAAGACAGCAGCCTTGTCTAATAGTTATGGAGTATACAGTACCTGTGTGTCAAAACTGAAGTGTTTTATAGGTCATCTATCACCAGCAACTGTGGGACTGAGTCTCTTCCTCTATTACAGCATGCCTGTTTGTGAAATGGGTAATGTTTACCTCAGTTACCTCAGAAGTGGTTTTGCAGGACTGATAAAATGTCTGCAAAATCTTTAAAAAGAAAGATTGATTTTGGGGGTTTTTTTTTGTTTTTTTTTTTTTTTCTTCTTATTAAGCTGCAGATTTAGATCTCCAGTTCTTTATACACAGGGGAAAAAGGGAAAATTAAAAGACCCTTATCACTTCTCTAACATAGTTCTCAAAATTTCAGTGTAAAAGCAGGTCTCCCACATGAACAGGAGGAAGTAGGAAGCAAGGAGAGGAACTGTGCAGTGGTGGAGACTTTCACCATCACCAGACTGAGATTGAGCACTACACTGGATAGTGTTGGTGTTGTATCCCTTTTAAATCCATGCCACTGAGAAATCTCAGCTGGTCTCATACCAGTTGAAAGCAGGTGCAGATGAACCCTTAGAATTTTTGTTTTAAATTTGTAGTAATACCTTTCTCAATCTAAGTGATTGCTGGCTTAAGTTAAATGGATACCAGCCATTCTTGAATTGGATTTGAAAGTGACTGTACTGGATAGAAAAGCCAATATTTGGCTTTCTTAGGCCATTGATGAAGATTTGTTTGGGAACCACCATAAAACACAGTGCTTTTAAAATCCAGGCAGATACAGGTGTGGGCTGTAGCCCCAGCCACACAGGGCATTCAGGCTGAGCACTCAAAGCACCTGGGTAAATGAGAAGTTATTTCTGAGCATTACACCAGCTGTAGGCGTGTTGCTGTCTGTCTGCTGGATTTGGGGGCTGCTAAGAAAGCCAGGAGAGAACAAAATACTGTTCTTTGGTGTCAGCTCACTAGGAACAGAAGAAAATGGAAAGGCACAGATTACACTACCTTACTGTGCCAGTGACAGTTTTCAGTCTTTACAGAAATGCTTTATGAACTGTCATTTTGCAGATTTCTCTGGCTGCTTGTGCCCATGGCCATACTTTTCTTTTATGGTGTATTGTTCTGCTTGCCTTCCTTTTTTCTTGCTGTCCTGCAGCAATTCTAATGTGTGCTGTCCCATGATTTGGAGGTTACATCTGCTGCCCGTGAAATTTTGGGATCACATCTTTCTATACTATACTGAAAGATGAATTTGGAAGGTAACTGGCCAACAGATTGATTGTTAAACAGTGTTTAAAAGCTATACACAACATTTTTGGTCAATGTTAAAATAGTCAAGGACCAATTGCTGTGGCTTGCCTTAGCCTCAGTCACTTATTTTAGTGCAGTTCAGAGGTACACCCAATCTTCTGATGCTGATAACCCAGAGGTTCTGAATGTAAAGACGTCACTGCAGTCTCAAATACCAGCACATATTTATAGCATCTGTCTCAGCAGAGATTCCTTTCTTCCCTACAATTATTTGAAGGCTGTAAGCCAACTCCAACACCCACAGAGAACTAATTTAAATCAAGATTTAAATCACCAAGTAGGAAATCTTGGTTTAAATAATACATTTGATCTCTTTTTGCAGTAGTAAGTTATGCTAGATAATTTTTTTAAGTAAAAGTTAGCTTTCATGGGCTGGTAACCATTAGAACACCTAAAGGGGGCCTGCAAGAAAGCTGGAGAGTGGCTTTTTACAAGGGCATGCAAGGATGGGACAAGGAGAAATGGCTCTAAACTGAAAGAGGGCAGATTTAGATCAGATAATAGGAAGAAATTCTTCACTCTGAGGGTGAAGAGGCACTGGAACAGGGGGAAGCTGAGGCTTCCTCATTCCTGGAAGTGTTCACGGCCAGGTTGGATCAAAGGAGTGACCTGGGCTGGTGGAAGGTGTCCCTGTCCATGGTGGGGGTGTTGGAACTGGATGTTCTGTCCCTTCCAACCCAAACCATTCTGAGATTCTATGATTTATAACAAAAGATAGTACACAGTGAGGGCTTTTTTTCTTGTTAACTGAAAGTATTTTACTATGAATATTTATTATGTTGATAAATTAATGATCACTTCATCATATTCTTAATTTTGTCATATTTTTAATTGGAAAATGAAGCATGGTTCATTTGTTTCTAGATTTTTTTTCCTTGTTTTTATTAATCTATAATTGAATGAAAACTAGAATTCAATAAAAATTCCCCAAATAGCTTAATAGTCCCTTTGTTACCTAAATAAAATATATTAAGTGATATAAGAAAATAAAACCCCACATTCTTTTCTTAGCTTAAAAGCAACTAACTGGTTTGTTACTATGAATAATTAAGTTATCAGTCACTGAAATAAGTCAGAGCAAAGAAATTGCAGAACTTATTGTACTCATTTTTATTCATAGATTGGAGAAGGAAAAAAGTCTTCTTTTTTTTAATTCTCTATGGATTCACAACATGAAATGAACTTGTTAAATAGAACTGATGGAATAAAATTTAATTAGTAAATATTTTGTATGTGCAAGGAGGCTACTGCTTCCAAATCTGCTTCCAAATTTTCTACTTCAGCAAATTCTTTTCCCAGGGAACCCACCAAGTTCACCTGACTAAAACCCACCTAGTACACCTGACTAGAATTTCAGCAGTAACAATATGTTATTTTAAGAACTTATATAATTTTAGACCTTGATATGAATTGTTTTATTTTCACATTTCATTTAAGTAAGTTTTGTTTAAAGTTTTTATTTATTGTAAAGTTGTTTAGTTTTTAAGTGACTGGGGTTTTTTTTGTCCACTTTGTCAGCTACCAGGGAGTGTAGAAAAGGCAGTGGCTTGTGTTCTGCATAGCCCCACTAATTCAAGTTGTGCAGGTTGTGACTTGGCACAAATTGTGTGCCCTAAAAACCAGAAAACTGCCTGAAAATGACCTGGAAACCTCATTCTCCAGATGGAGGAGGGTATTTTGAGCTCCTGGCCTGGCCAGGAATTCCCCAGACTGATAAATATCCAGCTCTGGCAGAAGCAGCATCTGGCATCATCCCTGCTCAAGATCTGTTTTTTTCCTCTGTGTTACGTGGAAGGAAGGGGGTAGAGGTCACAGCAGCAATAACAGTTGAGGCAGAGGGCATTTCCCAGGGAATCAATGGCAGGCTTGGGTTAATGGTCTCCCAGTTTGCTTTGGGCCATCAACTCTTCCCAGCTCTTCGTTAATCCCCGGGAAATGCCCTGTGACTCCGTCCTCATTGCAGGTAGCCTGAATCAACAATATTCTACATCTGCTCTGTGTAGTGAAGACAAGAATGGAAGGTAGTAAATGTCACTTAATTATGAAAATCTGCTGTATTTTCGTCCAGAAACCTTTTGTTCTCCCTCTGAACACTGATAAAATGAGCTGAAAAATAATTCCTCATCCATAAAGTGATGCCAGAGGATACAGACAAAATGTTTCATCCCTTCACTCCAAGGTCTTCTCACTTTAATTTTTTCTGCCCCCAGAAGCTCATTTGCAGGTTGTTTTACACCTGGGTGGATTTTAGAATATGGTCAGTGCTTCACCTTAACTAGAGGGAAGTAATTTAGCAGGTAGCTGAGTGTTATGTTCTTCAGAGGGTGCTGAGCAAGAGTCCCACTCACATCTGCTTTGCTGTTGGACAGGCACAGAAGTTTTAAGGTGAGAGCAGAAAATTCCTCTGACACAAAAGGAAGATGAGGAGTGATGAGCCCCTCTGAACAAGTGTCTTTGCTGCAGGAATATTTATAATCTGAATATATAATCAAGACTGAGTTGTTTGTAGAGCTACTCATATATGTCGGTGAAAGGACACAATATCTCTTGATGTGGGGTAGCACTCTGTATTTTGGCTCCTCACTTGTCATTTATTTAACACAATTTTGAGCTGTGCATTGCAGGTGTTAGACACAACACACCCTGAGCTCCACTGTAAAACACAGACCCCCTTGCCTGAGGTAAGTCGAATTCAAAACTTTAGATGTGAGTATTCTAATTTTGGCATGAACAGATTCTACATATAGCTAAACATGGTATGAAGTTCCATAATGTTGCTATGGAAGAACTCTGATTTCTACTAGCCGTGCACATTGCAAAAACCAATTTTTCCCCCCATACTTTATGAGGAGACAGGTTCTTGGTGGAACTGTACCCATCTTTGTATGGATGAGTCCCATAAGTTCTGTGAGTTTGCTCAGGGACTGAGCATTTTGTCTCAGGCATGATGTCTGCAGGCATCCCCCTCACCCCTGAGCCAAACACCTCCAAAGAACAGAACAGCAGAGCTGACTCGCTCCCAGACCAGAGACTGACTGGTTTGGTCTGAATGCATGTCAAAGAGTTCGGGGGAGGCTGGATATGCACAGATGGGTGCTGGAAAAAGTGCTCACAGACTTGCTCTGAACCACCTCCAAAGTCCCATGCTGGGGTAGAAGACTGGGTGATACAAAGACCTGCTAAGTAAGAGCAAAAGGCAGACACCACGTCTGCCTCCTTTTGAAAAGGATTTGAAATATTTCTTCTTTCTTGTTTCCAGCACACTGGAAATGGTTGCCTGGTGTTGTTCTCTCTCGGCCAGTTGCTCTCCTGTCTGAACAGACAAGCCTCAGATCAATTTTTTTTTTTTTTTTTTTACTCAGTTTGTGGGCTGATCTAGAAGAACAGCATGGCTCTCTGTCTTTTTTGGCAGAGATTCCAAGCCAGGCTCTGACAACCTGGGCCTGGCTCACTGTTGGGTGCTGTGTGTTGCAGACAGATCCTAAACCAAAGTGTTCCCTGTCCGGTGCCACGTGCTGCTTCTGCAGAGGGGCTGCAGGCCATCAGGAAATGTGGGAATGCTGTTCTTCAGGAGCTGCCTGTACATAATTACCAACACCATGACTGACTCTCCCTCCTCTAGCAGCCCTAAGCACTCTTGAGGGTTTCAAAAGCCTCGGATGACTTCTCTGATACTTCCACAGCCCACAGCAGATCAGGGAGCTGGGGAAGGAGAAAAGTGAAGCCAGAGAAGTTACATGTGTGGGAAGGAAGTTGAATCCTCATGAAAGAGATATTGGACATAATCTTCAGAGAGGTTTTTCTCAGGTGCCAGCAGCTTTGATAGAAGTTCATGATCCCCTGAACTGAGGTAGGCACACCATTGTTTAAGAGGCCATGCATGACACATCCCTGTTACCCTGTTTTCACACAGAGTGTTCGTACAAAGCGAACTGGTGGAGTGTGAGAAAACTGGAAATTTAGTACTGGTCTGTGGTCAAAATTTTCTGCAAGCACAAGGATATCTTATTCATCACCCTGTTGAGAGTCCAGTAGTACCTTTTTCCATTTTTTAATATCACACTTTCTCAGTTGGCCCATACACAGAGGAAATTATGTTGTTTTGAAGGAAAACTTTTCATTTTAAAGACATAGTGAAATACAGAAGAAGACACCATTTCTCTCTTGATGTGGGTTTTGCTGTTTAGTCTACATGAGATCCAAAGGCAAACATGAAATTCTTCAGATGATCGTTGTTCGTGTTGCCAGCACAACAGCAAGGCTCACAAAACACAAGGTGAAGCTAACCTTGAGCGTGTGGAAACTGCTGTGGATATTGGTAGTGACTGTCTAGGAGATAAGAGCTTCTCTTTACCTTTTTCTTTTGAGGTTTGAACCTCTCACTCCATTGCTGTTCATCTTTCACATGTAAATGCACCAGGGTCTTGCAAACCTCTGTTGTTTTGGAAAGGAAGAACATTCTGTGTGTGCTACCCTAATAAAGCTACATGAGCTGCTTGCTCTGCATTTGCCATGGGAAGGTCCTTGGGGCAAGTGTAGAGCTGTGATCGAGGCCAGGGCTTGACCTGTAACTAGGGAAGGAGCTGGAACACTCAATGGCCAGCAAACAAAGTTTTCTTTGTCCCTGTCTCTTGCAAGGCAGCACAGTGCCTGTGATTTGGGGGATCCAGAAAGTAAAGGAAGAAGCTGGGATCTGCAGCTGGCTCCCGATGGGCATTTGGCAAAGTTCCCTCCCTGGTTCCCTGGACAGGCAATTGGAAGTACTGGTGCATTCTCCCTTTCTTTCCAGACCACCATTTCTCCTTGAGGTGAAGATGAAAGTAGAGCTCTGTTGCTTTCCCAGGGCTGTTGCTCTGGGTGGGAACATCTTCCTGCTGCAGACCCTCTGTCCATGAGGGTCTTGTGCTGGCATTTGCTCTATGGAAGAACTGTGAAATCCACAGCATTTCTGCAGGCACAGCAGGCTCTTTCAGTCCACCTTTTCTGCAATTTTTCTGCAGTAATAGGGTTCAGTAGTTAAAAATGTGTGATGTACGTGTTTTGAGGAGGCAATTGCAGGACAAATCACAGAAAAAAAGGCCCTCACTGTTAGCAGTTCTCAGAGTTTACCACTTTTCACCTCTGCTCCCTTGTATAAACACAAAGCTTTAGATTTTCTTTCTCATCAGAACATAAGAGTACTTTCATTTTTAAAAAATAAATTATTTAAAATTTCTCTGCAGTCAGCATTTTGAATACCTTAATAAAATATAATTTTCCCTCTGCAAGTCTCAAATCAAAAGCTGTTCCTCCCCCCCTTATTCCTGAGCTCTAAGTTTAAAATAAAAATGAACATATTGAACTTGAAGAATCGTGGAGCTGAATTTTACTACAAGGCTTAGACTAACGTACACATGATTTTAATATCTGGAAATGTGTGGTTTTCTTTTATCAGTTATGTAATGATGTGCTATTAGCTGTTTTATTTCTGTGATAGACTGGGATACATTTATGAAATTCCTTAAGGTGAACTGAAAAAAAGAAAATGCAATGGACTAAAATGTTATGGTTGTGTGCCATAAACAGCAAATTAGTACACAGAATTTGAGAGTTTTAAAACCCCCATGCTATTTAGGGACACATTGAGAGGATATTGCTGTTGGGTAAAAAACATGTGCTCATTGCCCCAACTTTGCTGTCAGGCTCACAACATCCTCCAAACACGTGCTCTCAGATCCTCAGTTTTTCAGAAGAAAGCTTTTCATGTGAAAGGAAAAAAAAAAAAAAAAAGTCAAGGAGACAGATTTTGGTTTCTGTTTATTTTTCCAAAGCTACAAAAAGATGGTTCTATAGAAGCCATATGAGTTTTATTCCTACACAGTCCCCTCCCGAGCATCGTCTGGGCTGTAGACAAAGGGCTGTGTTGCTTAGCAACCCCCCTAAAGCTCATCAACACTGCCTTGGTGTTAATATTTATCCCCCCCTCCCTTAAAAAAAAAAAACACCTTACTCCAGAATTTGAAATGGGATCTGTCCTCTCTCTCTTTTGTGCAATTAAAGCAATACTGCTCACTTTTTCCAATTAATGTTACTGGCTAAACCAAACAATTTCTGCCAGGAGGGCCAAATACAGCTCTTGGGTGACTGACTGGAATAAAAGTTACATCAGGGATGAATTTCTGTAGCCCAGTGTGTCTTCTACTGTCAGTGTTTTGTAGTTTCTCTTTCCTTTAGATCACTGAAATCTCTAATTTCCATCTTCCCACCCTTTTTTCTCTGAGTCCTCTCTTTCCATGCCTGTACTGCAGGGCTCCCTCTTGGCTGCATCCTCCTCACCAGCAGCTCTGGTGTCCTCAGTGGGGCACTGATGGGGCTGGAGGGAGCAGCCTCTGAGGGCACCCAGACACCAGGACAGGTGCTGAACAAACCAGAGTGGAAAAAAATCCAATAAACACAACTGAAAGCTCAACTACCCACACTGGGACTAACCAGGACCCGGCTGTTCCTTGGCAAAATGATTCTCTGCACCAGCAAGATCCCTGTGCTTGACATGAGTCCCTTTACAGCCCATTTTTGAGAATTTCAGTGGAATGTAATTAGCACACAGTGTGGAGAAAATGTCTCTGGAGGGAGCAAAGCAAATTATTCAATGCCAGGGAAATATTTAGAATAGGCTCTGGCTTTCTGTTTTGTTAAATGGCCATGAGATCTGGGGGCATTCACATTTCTGCCCTTCAGCCTTTCCAGAGAAGCACCACCAGAAATACAGATCCGAGTCTAGAGTACAGGCAGTGTACAGTCATCATATAAACTTGTCACTGTATCAAAACACCGTGGTTACATTGGGATTTGTGTGAAAATTAGGGAGGATGGAAAGAAGTCAGCTGGAGATGCGACTTGCTATGCTGAGAGTGCTGAGAAAAGGGCACTTAAGTGCCTAAAAAAGGGCTTGGTGCTTAAAGTTTTGGTCACATTTGCTGTCTCCAAAATCCTGGCCACAAAATGTGATGCTCTGCAAGGCACGGATTCCTTCTGGAGTATGCTGGGATGTCTGAGTCTTCTGGGAAAGAAGCTGAAAAATGAGAAAAGAACTGATTCTGCAAGCAATTTCTTTTCAAAATAATTTTCCTTTTGGGGTGAAGAGGAAATGATTTTAAGGTCAGGAGCAGATGTGTATAGAAAACTAATTGCAAATGTGATAAAGGAGAAATGCAGGGTCCTTCAAACAGAAGCAGCAACTCTATAAACAGCAATGTTGACTTCAGGGTCCAGCAGTGTCTTAATACTATATATATTCTTTTTTTTTTCATAACTTCTACCTCTTCTGTCATGCCAAGCAATAATAAGAACTGTTTACCAATATCAGTGAGAGAGGAGACCACAAAGACTTATGATTGTTGGGCTACCCTGGAATGGAGAGAACATCTTGCAGGTGCTTCACAGTCAGATCCAGTCTGCCCTTCCAAGCAGTGAATATGGACCATATCTCAGGCCCACACTTTCCCTGGAAGGTTACACCAAGACCTGTCATGTGGATTTTCCTCAGCCTGTAAACTCAATGCAGGGTTCTTTAGAACAATGTTAATTCCACTTGGCCAGATCCTTAGCCAGAGCCAGCCAATATACCCATTGCTTTCATCCTCTATGACAGCCAGGAATGATCAGTTCTTTATACCTAAAAAAAAATCTTTCTTAGAAGTCCTGAAATCTGAAAGCTTCTTGCTGTTGATTGGATTAGCCTTCATTCAAAAGAAAATCAGCTTTCAGCCTCTATAAACTGGACCTCCTTTTGATTCCGTTCACTTTTCACTGGTTTTGCCCTTGTGAATCTCCTTTAGGGTTACCCCTGACTTACACTGATATAAGAACAAGAAGATACAGGACCACTAAGCCAAAATGTGTGTGCCAGTCTGGGTGCAGGTACATCTCAGCACAGGGTGTACAAATAGGAGAGGAGAGAAGGGGAGTGGGGCAGACATGAGCAAACTGAGTGGCAGCAGTGCAAGGGGCTGAGCCACTTAGAGAACAGTAGAAGCATCGCCCCTTTTTCCAGCTTCTGATGTTTCAGCCTCACTTCTGCTTGCTCTCACATCACTCAGCTATGAGCAGACACCATCTTTTGGATCCAGTAGTGGCAGTGAGCAAGTACACTTTAGCACCTTGCAGGTAGACTTTAAACCCCTTCTTGGCAGGTTTGGCAGGAAAACAGCTTTTGTAAACTTCCCCTGTTTTACTTTGGGCAAAGAAACCCAGCCTAGCTGTGCCTGGCCTTTCCTGCTGTGGGTTAGAAAATGTACAGAGGAGCTACTCCTTCAGCACAGCTGGGAAGACCTCGCTGCAGTGGGGTCTTTCCAGGGTGATGCCTGAGGACAGTGATGCCTCCCAGACTTTACTACAAATAGAAGAGACTGGCTGGTTGTAGCTATGGATGCTCTGTTAATGCTGCCCTTATGCCAAATCAGCTACAGCATCTTCAGAAGTTCCAGAGCAGCACTTCCAAGGGCAGCTGGTGTAATCAGCTTTGTCCTGCTAATTTTACCTCTTTAAATAACACTTTAGGAGAGCAGCTGCTTCTCATTTACTTTCTCCTCTCCTTTTTGTGTGTTTTGTTGGTTTTTTTTTCTGACAGGAGTTTGTGCTGCTGCTCATCCTGATCTCCTAAGCATATTGTCATCTTCTCTNTAGGAGAGCAGCTGCTTCTCATTTACTTTCTCCTCTCCTTTTTGTGTGTTTTGGTTTTTTTTTTTCTGACAGGAGTTTGTGCTGCTGCTCATCCTGATCTCCTAAGCATATTGTCATCTTCTCTGTGAAAGGAGCTCATTTTGTGCACTAGACATTTACTTACGAATTATTTTAATTTAAAACAATGTTGGTGAAAAGCAGGGATAATAGCTGTGTGATCCTGCATTTAATGCAAAATACTGGATCTAGCCTGAGCAGGGAAAGAGCAAATTTTCTTACCTATTGTTGGTGTCTCTCAAAACCACCTGAGGCAGCACTGAACTCTTTCATTCTTCTGTAAATCCAACTGGGGTGGTGTATTTTCCACTGGGACCAGTAAGGTCCCTGTTATACATGTTTCCAAATTGACTGGATTCAGTGGCCACCAGTCAGGACAGCTGGGCTTGAGCAACTAACCAAGGAAGAGATCCTATTTGACCACCACATGCTGCTCATTTTCACCTCATCTGGCTGCCTAAGTGCTGAAAGGTTTTGTGTTTGCAAACCTTTCCCTCTTACGGGGATCTCCCTTCCTCAGCATTCACACATCCAGCTGGTTTTGAGTTAGCCAATATTCTCAGCTTTGGTTTTGTCTTTGGTTTTGAGCTTCTAAAATCACTTTTGCAAAGCAGAAGAAGGCTGGGGTTTTTTTGTCCCAAAGAAACAATACCTACCATGTGTAAAATACCTTTCACCTTTCTAACAAACTCAGTTAACTAATTAATCCTTGCAATATCCCTGGAAGGAAAATAAGCATTATCTCGCTTTTACACGCGGGGAAACTAAGGCAGAAAGGTGAAGTGAATTGCTCTAGGCTGGTGAAAGATTTAGTGCTGCAGTCAGTTTTATAAACACAGGGGGTTTCTGGCTCCTGGTCCTGCATGCAGGCAATTAGAGCAAGTCTCCAATGGATAAAAGGGGCTACAAGGCACGACCGTCCCCTTGAAGCAATGGCGTTGCTCTGGGGTCTGCAGAGGCTGAGGCTCACAGCTAGGGAGAGGTGAGGGAAGGGGCACTGGCCTGGTTTGAGCCTCATCCCTTTCTAACTGTGCCCCACCACTGTCCCAAAGATAACACAAGCTGCAGAATGCTGCAGAAGTTCAAAAGAGTTTGGGGTCATCTGTGGCAAATCAGTGTAATCTGGATGCAGTGTGGAAGACATGAGTGCTGCATCTCCTGCAAATGAGCCTCCATGTGATGGAGATATGACTTGCTATGCCTGTCATTGGGGGAATAAACAAGAATATTCATCTGCCTACCTTTTATGGGTATTCCATCTCAGGAAAGGCTGTGAGCAACTTCCCTGATAATTATTTTGTTCTGGTGTTGTGCTCATTCTGCTTAAAACAGTTCCACTTGTTCCAGAATTACACTGGGTGGGGGAGTAGCCTTACCACAGCACTAGACCAGTTCTGGAATCAGTGACAATGGTGTGAAGTTGATTCAACTTCAGAACTGCTCAAACTTTCTGCTGCTGTATCTGAGCATAGGGCTGGCCAAAAATATCTGTCTCTGGACCAGCCGAGAGAGGAAAATTAGAACATCTGTGCAGCAAAGAAACTTTGCTGTGTTGTCAGCCAGCACTGTCAAAGGCACTGCTCTAGGGAAGGTTGTACCAGTGCTTCAGTCTTCTTGTTAATATTGAGCATTCCTGCTCTCTCTGAGACAGAGAATTGGTGACTGAGGAAACAACATTACCCCTCCAAACTCACCAAAATGTTTTCATAGCTAGTAGGTCTATGCTTTAAAACAAAACAAAAACAGGTCCAAAAATACGGCAAGTGAGTGCCAATAATTTTTATTTCTGCACTGAAGCAAATTGTTCCAAGCGTTTTGTGAGAGAAGGACAAGAGAGGACAATCCATCAGTGCAGAGTACATCAACATATTAAAAAAATGCAAGTAGTGGGGAAAGCTTTTAATTTGAATGATATCAGTGCCCACAAGCATGACAATAATTAAAGGTCTGCCAGCATGGCTATTATACATTCTGGTTTAGTGCATTTAATATCTCAGCTGCTTCAAATCACATCAGCCTGATGGCTGGCAAGCATGTTTCCACTCTGGATGCAAATCAAACTCTCACACACCATTCTGAAGCCTCACTTTAAAGGTAGGACTCCTTTGCATCAGGACAGGACAGCCTGTCCTTCATCCTTGCAGTTCTGTAATGCTGGTACATTCCACTAAGAAAATGGAGAATAAATTATTCTCCTTACAGTTAGACTGAGGTGTTGTCGTACCCTACTCCAGGGCAATTTTTCCAGTTCTCAGAACTTTCTTTCTCCCCTGGCAGCTGTGTGTGCTGTGATCTGTCAGGGATGCTCCCTCCCTTTGGGTTGTAACGAGGGCAAGGGAAGGGTTGTGGTCCCTCCCTCGTCTGCGGCCCTGGGCTGGTGCCTGACAGGGCACGTTGTGCTCCAGTGAATTCAGCTTGCCGTGGGTGGGCTGACTGCCAGGCTGCAGCCAGCTCTGATGGGGCAGGAGGGCAACCAAGGAGTTTCACTGCATCCCCCGGTGCCGCCGTGCTGCGTTATTCCTGCAGAGCCACCGGACCTCCCCAGGGAGCGCAGCCCGGAGCAGCACTGGCACGGCACCGAGGTGAATGGGAACAGGTGATTGCTTTTGCAAATAGTAATTTCCAGTATTCCCAAACAACTTATTTTGTTTTCATTTGGAGGGGGGATAAACATTAAAAAACAACAAGGAGAGAGACTAGCAAGCGATGTGACTTGCATCACCATGAATACTCCACTTCCATGTCCCCCACTCGCTTTCCCTCTGCCTGCTTTCCCTTTCAGCCCATAACCTCAGGAGGGCAGGAGCTGTCTCTCACTGGGTGTTTATGCAGATCTGAGCACAATGGGGCCTTGATCCTCCCTGGGTCCCTCTGATGCTACTGCAGTACAGCTGAGGAGGAGGTTTTAGGCAGAGATGGCTGCAAGCTTCAACTTGTAAGAGATTGAAAGTGCCCTGGAGGTCAGGGGGGAGGTGACACATCCTGAGACCTTGGGAACATTAAGGAGTGGAACAATTAGCTGGCTGGAGGTTGGCAGGGAGAGTGCTGGATCTGAAGCCACCAAGCAAAAGTGTGACCTTGTTAGGATTAAAAAATGGAGAGCTCAAGAGGGTACAGAAGGGAGAGTGGAAGGTCAAATGAAGGATATAGACAGTCGGATACAAAGGTTTAAAAAATCCAATGATGGTTTTCTTTGCCAGTTTCACATCTGCTGTTGTACTGACTTGGTCTCTTGGAAATCACATTGGAGCAGTTTTTCCCCGTAAGAGACGTGGTAAATGCTGGTGCATGTACTTCTAGACCATTGCAAATGCAAGGTAAAGTACAAAAGCATTTCAAACAAATGTGATTTGCAGCGGACCAGGAGAGAATGCACTGCAGGTTTTTATCACAGCAGTTGAGGTGCAAAACCTCTCTCTTTTAGGGGTCAAATATTTCTTAAGCAGGGCTGGTGGTTCAAAAGCTATTAGGAATAGGTGTCCACCTTAGCAATTTAGTGTTCTGGAGGGGTTCTTGGTATAAATTCTCCTTCTGTCCTTACTTTGAATCTTGCAGTTGCACTCAGGCATCCATCTGATCACATCTGTGACCAGCTCAGGGCAATTTCCCACATGCTGGAACCAAGACTGGAGTCCTGAGGTGCCACCCAGGGTGCTGCACTCACAGAGCAGACAGAGCTGCCAGCTGCCAGTGCTCTGAATTGGTGTGAGGGGCTGCACCACAGGCTGCCCAGGCTGTGAGAGGTGTGATGTGAATATCTGGGTTTGGAACTCTAACGGGAGCAAAGTGAACCCGACTCAATTCCAGTTGGTTGTGTGGATGTGTTCACAGAGCATTTGAAATCAGGTAAGCATTGTCTCCAGAAGACACAAACCCACACCAGCCCTGATCAACTGCTGTTGGTTGGATTTGGTCATCAGCTATAATAAGTACCATGAAACAGCATCAGTTTTAGTGACTGTGTTGTTAATTTTAACAATTTCTGATCCATGTAATGATTAATTTAAATATTGCTGCCTGCCATTAATTGGTGACTGTGCTGCCTGCCTGGCCACCTCCTGCCAGTGTGGTGTGTGTGACACAGTGCTGGCTCCCCACAGGACACCCGGCCAAACACAGCCTGAGAGGAGGCAGATTTTACAAAGATCTGTACTCTGAAAGGAAACCAGATCAAACACTTTGATTTGTGTTGTGCCCCTCACCCACAGGATCCTGCTACCCCAGCTTGGGCAGTATTTGCTGTTATCTCTGTTGTCCAGTGTCGTGTCCCACTGGCCCAGACTCAGGATTCCTACTCCTTTCCATCCCTTACTTGCCATTGTGCTGGGAGCTGCCAGCACTGGAGGTGCCCTGAGCCTGCTTTCCATGAGGCCTGCTCCTTTTCCACATTGTTCAGCTCTGGTGGAAGCTCCTTTCCCCCTGCACTGCCCATAAGCTGTGGGATCACACCAGATTAATATCTGCAGAGAGACAAGTGTGAAACTTTATTTGGGAAAATGCCCTCAGAACCAGCATCTGGATCAGAGCACCTGGAAGAAGCTCTCTAGTGAGAGCCCTCAAGCACAGGGCATGCTGGACACCAAGCTGGCCTGGCACCAGCAAGATGATGCTGACACACCCCATCAGTGATTCTCACAGCCTCAGCCACATCACTTGGGTACTCTGGGCCACTAGAAGAGTCCAGTGACCTCCAAAATCCCCCTCCACACAGAGTTTATCACAGCAGACTTGGGAAGGGCGCTAAGGAGCCTCTGGCTCAGGCTGTGTGTGGGAAGCAGTGGGTAAGGGAGGGGCTGGGGAGGAGCTGGAGTGTAAGGACAGATGGCCTGGGAAGGGATTTATCCCAAAAGGAGGGATGTATCAGAGCAGCCTGGGAGAGGATCACAGCAGCAAGAACAACAATGCAGGTTTTTTTGCCACAGAATAAGAAGAGGGAGTTAGATTGACGTGCAGATATCACTGCTGGCAGATACAGTTCCCAGGGAGTTCCCAGAAGCTCTATTAATAAATGACAATTTTTATTATATACTTTGCACTTCAGAACCATTCTGATTCTCACTGCTTGCTTCATTTTTGAAGAAACACCACCACTAGAATGCCACTTGACCCATCTTTCTAATACACAGATTTACCCTTGTCTCCTTGTATCTGCAGGTTACCAGTTCATTTTTGGGGATAACTTCCATATCTTTCAGCATTTGAACTTTTGCATTTTCTTACAGCCAGAGACAGGCTGCTAGAGGTCATACTAGGGTTTGGACCAGATGGAATGTGCAGAATCTGCTGGTTCCTGGGTGGTATGGGAATTTTTATACTCCCTTTAGGCATAAAATAGAAAAAAAAGGCCAAGCTAAACCAGTCCCACCCTTGTCTGGTCTATGTCTCCCCACTGAACATCAAAGCTCCCCTATAGTATCCCATTCTGCAGGATAAAAACAGTGACAGATTCACATGGACATCTTTGAAACAGAAAACTTTTTTCTTCACTGTTCACTTTTACTCTTGGGGTTGCTGATACCCGAATTTGATGTTTAGGAGCAGCAGGATGTGAAAGGATCAGTGTAGCCAGAGGTTCTTCCCCTGGGAAATGTTTGAGGAGCTGCAAAAAAAAGTAAATCTAAACCTCAGTAACTCTTACCTGAATGCTGGCATTAAAGTCACCTTAGGACACCACATTTGTGAACTATATGTTTGTGATCACAGAGGAACTTCCATTATTTTAGATGTAATGGTGAAGCCAAAGGGCAGCACAGCAGATGAACAGGAAATTGATCACCTCTTCTGGACATATCCCACTGTATCCCAGAATCTATGTGCCTGCTCCAGATACTGCAGTGATCAATGCTTTGGAGGCGTTTATAAGTTAGATGAGACTTGAGTTGTTTAGGGCAGAGTGCTTGAATTCTGGAGCTCTGTGCCTTTGGAGTTTATGATTTGCACCGAGTTTTCTGACCAGCACAGTTTCCTTTCCTTTCCTTTCCTTTCCTTTCCTTTCCTTTCCTTTCCTTTCCTTTCCTTTCCTTTCCTTTCCTTTCCTTTCCTTTCCTTTCCTTTCCTCACAGAATTTTGCTCCAACAAATTGCTCTAAAAGCAAGCAGTCTTAAGACTTTAACAGATCAAAGTCTGTTTCATTCCTTAAATCGTTTTATTTGTTTCTATGGGTCACTAAGGAAAAATTCAGATCATCTAAAGTCATTTTCATATAAGACAGGCATATTCAAATATTTCATGCGGAAGTTAAAGTACTCAAGAACTGTCTTTACAGGCTCCTCATGCCTAGTCCTGCATAATCTACATCTCTATTTCATAGCAATGCTTGAAAAAAATCACTCCAGCATTTGTTCCCCTTATTGTTTATCTTATGGGTTAGATTGATGTCACCCTGTCAGTTATTTTGCCAGATTGAACCATCAGTTCAAAACTCCAAAGCAGGCATGTGAAAAATGTCCAGTAGAGTATTTTCTCTCCAAGATTAGGTTCTACCCTATCATCCAGGGTTCATTTAGGACCATTAATTATGCGCGAGTTGGCCGTAAGTTTCCAGGCATGTATTATTTTATTACCTGATCACATAATTAAAATGTCACTTATCAAGGGACAAATTCTAATGAAGTTAAAAGCACCCTGATGACATATTATTATTTGACCTGTTATATAAGAGATTATTTCTTGCCTGCTACTGATTGAGCTTCTTGACAGCATGAAAATCACTGGTTTTCAATTAGCTTTTTCTCAGAGAGGGGCCAAAGCCATACACTACATCCTTCTTGTTCCTTCCAAGACCCCCTTTCACTGAGGTACACTGTTTTTATACTCTGAGCTCATGAGCTTGTCCAGCTGCTAAAGAAGGGTAAAAGCTGTTGATCTGTGACAAAATGTATATAGAGTCAGGAGAAGGAGGCTATAATTATGATGGCATCTGCTGAAGGTCACTCAAATTGAGCTCAGTTCAGCAGGAAGTGGAGGAGCTGATTTAGGATACAAGAGAAAAAATGTAAATTTCAACAAAGCAATATCTAGGAGGGTGACAAAATAACCTACAACATGATTCTAAATGATCTAAATACCACTGGAAAGAGGTGGATCTTGAGTGGGGCAAGATGTTAGTGAAAGTTAACAAAGAGGAGCTGGTTTACTAGAAGTTGTTTCCTGCTGGTGCCACTGAGGGGGCAAATGAGTGGGCCTGGGTAGGAAGGGTTTTGTGGCTGCTCAGGTGGTGACAGACTGGATAGATCATTGCCTTTCCAGGTTCTGAAGCCTGCCAAGCAGTTTTATCCAGATACAGGATCAAAATTGTTCATTGGGAGTTACTTAAACAAGAATTTGACAGAATTTGCTGGGGTTTCACCAGTATTGGTAACACTGAAGGAGGGTAGGCTTAGAGGAGGCATTAGGAAGAAATTTCTGACTGTGAGGCTGGTGGGGCACTGGCACAGGTTGCCCCGAGAAGCTGTGGCTGCCCCATCCCTGGAAGCGTTCAAGGCCAGGTTGGATTGGACTCTGAGCAGCCTGGTCTAGGGGAAGGTGTCCCTGCCCATGGCAGGGGGTTGGAACTGGGTGATCTTTAAGCTCCCTTCCAACCCAAACCATTCTGTGATTCTGTGACTTAAGAAGGAAGGAAGCTGCAGAGGACAGACAGTGGAGTAGATTAGCTCATTCTTTCTTCATCCCAGGTTATGATCTGGAGAGCAGGCAGGCTGTGCTGCAGTTACATGGTGTCCAAATCACAAAGCTGTGCATTAAACCAGTGTGGCCCACTTCAGAACAGGTCACAATACAGCAGCTTTGACCAGCCTCAGGAGAGAGAACACATGAAATGTTGCTGCTTCCTTCAGTCTCAGACAAGTGGTGGGCTGTTTCTAGGCCACCATCCTACCCCAGACTGGATGTACAACCTCTCTGAGAGGTGCAAGGGTAACCCTGGCATTTGCCCCAACACCAGTGGTTCCAGAGTTTTGTTTCTCTAGTAGAAGGGGCCTGGCAGTGACAAAAGTCATTTGCAGTGCAGTAAGTACCTCTGTGTCTATCTGACTTACTGACAACAGCATGAATTCAGAAATTTTCTATATCAGAGTTCAGCCTGGGGTGAGCACTGCCTTGGTCTGAACTGTGCTGCATCTTGCAGGAAAAGCTCTGAGCACAGGACACCCAACCCCTGCATGATTCAAACCCCCCAGTTCCCTGAGAAAGGAATGTCAGGCTGTTTGCCTCCCATTCTTTCCATCCCCTGCTCTGAGTCCTTTAAGCCTCAGTGGAGTGGAACCCGTGAGGCAAGCCCTGCTGTGGTTTCTCACTGCCAGATTAAATGTATCCTGGATGATATGGAGGAGCAGTGAGGAGCAGGAATGCACTGCTACAGGATGCTCTGAATTCTGGAAGCTCCAGGGGTCCAGGCTGTATTCGGCTTGAATCAGAACATTGCTCCACACCTGGAGTGCCAGGACACTCAGGGTAGCCCCTTGTCTGCTGCTGTCAGCAGAATCCCTGCAGCCTCCAAGATCTGATGGCTCTCAGCCACAGATATGAAATCCCTCTGTCTGCCTGCACACAAAGGTTTGGTGGGCTGCATCTGGCCACAAGCCAGGCTTCCCCTCTGCTTACCAGCCCCACTTTGACCTCACCTAGACTAAGCTCAAGCTATTTGGCTTCTACATCTCCTCTGCTCACATAACATGGCAAAATTTGGATGCTGTTATCCACAGTAATACAAAGTTTGATAAAGACCTCACCCTGTGTTCCTGTTCCTTTCAGAGCCCTGAGACCTATATTGCACAAAAAGGAGCAAGGGCAGGGAACCACCTACAGCCACTTATTACACATTATCGATTTCTTTCCATTGTGAAAAACACTCCCTTTTTCAAAGAGCCACCTTCCACCACCTCCCTCGTAGCTATTGATTCCATAGACCAAAACAATAATGTGCACCTTGCTGCAGTGAACTTATGAATGTCTAATTTTGAACAGGAAAATGTCACAGACCTGCACTCATAGGCAGGGCTTTGAACTGAAATGTATATCCTGTCTCTTCATCCGTGGTTTCCTGCAGGGGAACATTTACTCCCTCCAAAATTCACTATTAATTTAAGCATTGTTAATGATACCCAGCCTCTGGCTGGCAGAGAGAGGAGGATGCAATTGTCCATTTTGGTTCCCAGGAGGTCCTTGAATGGCTGTGACAAGCACCAATAATAGGACTTAGATAAAAAGAGAAGTTGCTAACTTTGTCCCAATGTATCATAGTTATAATTTCCTTGAAAGATGAAAGGACTGTTAAACTGACTGGGAATATAAAGCAACTCTCCTCAGATTGAACTGAATCATCTTTGCCCGTTTCAACTGTATTGTTCCTTTTCTTATCTGTGTATTGTGGAGTCCTAATGTTTCCTACAAGTAGCTTACTCTGAAACCCATACCCTAAGTGACACCAATGCAGGTTTGTAGGAGATGTAGGTGCACTGAGAACCTGATCCCTGGAAATATTTGGATGCAGAAGGATGTAGGGATGTCCAGAGACAGTTTCTCAGATGCTTATGGTTACAAATTCTCCTGGACTATCCTTTCTCATATAAGAATATCAAACTGCCAGTAAGATTCTGACCACAGTTTCACTCATAGCAAGCTGTACCATTTTATAAGGAAGTTCTATAATATTATGTTCTCATTGCACATTATTGGATAAGTCTGGACTTTGACTATTTAAAATCCTGAGATTCCTATAAGAAAACCAACTCATCCAAATTACAGGACTTTACAATATGACCACTATATTTCTTTTAAATTACCATAAAGATTGATTCTGCTGAATATAAAAACATGTGTTTATGGGTAGGGAGAAATATCCCCGTGACAACTTCAACAATTCTTATTTTATAATGACTAGGAGCTTTTATTAGACAAATAAGAGACATTTTGGATTCACTGCTACTTTCTATTTTAAGCTTCAGACAAAGGCTTGGCAGCTTTCAACCACTCAGGATGTAGCACTAGAGGATGCTGACAAGAGAAATTGCCAGTGTAGGAAATTATCTGTCCCCGGGGAGCGGAAGTCAAGGGAAAAAAGTTTGTATTTTGGGTCTTTGCAAGTAGAGCAAGGCAAGACTTGCAGTAGGGTAAAGAAATCAAGTCCTTAAAAGAAACTGGGTAAAGGCTCTTCTTTGGGTGCTGAAAAAATTTGTAGCCTGTGCACATCAGAATTAAGGACCTAAGAAACTGTCAGGCAAGAGCTTGGAAAAAGCAGGAGAAAATAGGATAAGAAGATGACAATGCAGGAGAATAGTTTGGTTAAACTGTTGAGGAAGTAAAATGTGGGAGGTATTTCTGGGATTAGAAGCAATTGAAGTCGGAGAAATTCACTATGATGTGAGTTTGGAGCCCGTAATAATTTTTGTGTTCCCATGAAAGACACCTGATCAGAGCAAACTGCTATAGCCTGTCTTACTTCATGGATAATTTCTTTGTATTTAATTGCTTGTTTCACTCCTTGAAGACACTTTCTTTCTCTGGTATTTGTATGGGATTTTCACAGTGTTAAAAAGTTGTACAGATTTCCAAAAGGTGGCTGTGTGTGCATATGCATGCTGTGTTTATGGGTAGGCACACTTATCTAAATTAATTTTGTTATTATGCAGACTTAATTCAAAATACATTAGAGGAAGACATTATTCAGCAACTAATAGATGTTATACCATCACCATATTCTAATGGGCTGATTAGCAATTTTATTGTATTCAATTTGCGGCATGGCAATTCCATGTCAGGTGGAAGAGCTATCAAAATGAAAAACTGTGTTAAAATTAAAAACCAATAGTCCAAGTTTCAGTCTGAATGAGCTTCCTGGTGGAATGAGGAAGTGTGGTTATCCATGAGTCTGCCCTGGATACACAGTAAAAATAGGCTGTGGAAATCCTTGGATAAAGGTGAAGAAATGAGGTGTTTCCACTATTTCATACACAAAACTAGTAAATATGTCACTCAGGTTTTAGAGTTTCTTCTTTTGATCCTCTCTGTTCCCTCATGAGAATAACACCAAAGAGACACAATTCTGCACTCTTCTTTTAGGAGGAGCTTTTGTCCTCATTTGAAAACTGATTTGTCTACTGCCTTCTGAAATGCAGGGATGGAAGCAATAGTTTATTGTCCTTTGTCTCTCTATAGGTTGTTACATCTATAGAGCAGACACCTCTTAACTCACTGTTTGCTGGGGAAAGTATGAAGATTTTTCATGTATCGTGGTCAGTCCTTCACAGAGCCTAAGCACAGGAAAGGCTCCTGCCTGAAAGCCAGATTGAATCCTGAAAGGAATGGGTAACACCACTTTTGCACACCCAGATGAGAGAGGGGATCCTCTGCCCTCCTGAACTGCTTCAGAGCCCCAGTGTTGTTGCTGGTGGCCCTGGTGGTGCTGTGGCTCCTCTGTGAGGCTGCCCCAAGGGATTCCCCTGTCCCCAGGTGCTCAGTTTGCTTCCACACTGTTTGCACTGATGCAACTGTTTGTGAGGCTGCATTTTGACATCTTGTGTCACTGAGTTGATCCCATTAAAAATAGCCCATCACCTAAGAACAAAGCAAAAAGATGGTTTTGCAGCAGGTGCAGAGACTGCTGCCATCCTAAGCTCTTCTCTCTCTCTGGTGGAGTTTCTTGTTCCCTTAGCACAGGCACTGGCAACTTGCTAGGGCACTGCCAGCCCCAGGGTGCCAGGGCAACCCAAAAATGAACAGCAGTTTAAATTAATGCTCGAGCTGTAAAAACTCAAATAAGACTTTGCTGTCAGTTCAGCTGGACCAATGACTGATGGACTAATGAGAATTCCCACTTCTCCCAGCCATGAGCTGGGTGGGACAGGGTGCCTTGCTGACCTACTGAAAAAAAATCTTTTTCTCCTTTTGCTTCCAGCTCTATCAGCATCCAGCTCCCATTCCCTGTGGGTTGCAGGGACCACAGCAAAGGTGGGGAGGCACTGGGAAATCACAGCTAGGGGCTGGAGGAAGACAGGGCCATGCCTTTGGGATGGAATGTGGGTTCAGGTTGGTTTAATCCTGTTGGCAGGGCTGTGTCTTGAGAAAGCTTTGGAGAGGACAACCAGCCTGCTCATCGAATTCTGAGTGATGGTGACTGCCAGCCAAAGGCCACGGCAGACAGATGGGACCAGGATTGCCTCAGTCCTGGACATTAAACCCATCAGGGGGATAAGACAGCTCCCCAGAGCACATAAACACCCACAAGGTTGGAGGGGCTGCTTGTGCTTTTTTTTGCTATGTTTTTGCAAATGCATTTGCTTTGGGGATTTTGTCTTGCAAAGGCAGTGGAGAAACATCCCACCTGACACGGCTGTGACTTCTGGGGATGAAAAGCTTTGGAACCATGCCTGGCTGAGCCCTGCTGAGCTGGGCTCCCTGTAGCAGGCTGAAGGCAGTGTGAAACAGTGTGAAACACTGCCCAGTGCAAGGGACCTTCCTTTACAGCCCTCAGCAAACTGCAGTGGAGGGTGCAGTGCTGTGAACTATCAGGTGTTCTGTGCCTGGGAAAGCCTCAGGTAAAGAGGGAGGTGGCGTGTCTGAACACACACACCCTCTTGTTACAGTCCTAGTTCTGCAAAAATGATGAACAGACTAAAGCAGAAGCTTCAATAAACTGCAGGACAAATTCTGTGAGCCAAAGGATGCTGAACATCATGTGGTATCCTTTTAAATCTTGTTTGGAACTAAAATATTCTGTCGGGGGGTTTTTTCCCTCCCAACAGAAAACATGGTCTATTGTTACTTAAATAGCATATATTTCTGTAATAGCCTTTTAATGCAGAGCTGTTTTTCTTTAGGGCCTTGAATATATGCAAATGGAAATGAAGAAAAGAACTGAAGTATAAAGGAAGCACAGTAATCTGGAAAAAAATGGAGGGGCGAGTGCCTGTAAAGATCAGTGGGCAGAGCAAGCTTATTAGGCTTTTGGGGAAGGAAGGGGGGTTATTAAATACCTCATGTCTCATCCTCTGTGAATGTAGCTGCCTTATTGCAGAGACTCTGCAGAAGTCAGAATGTGTGAAGGAAGCAGCCTCCACTGAGATAAGTGATACAAATCAGAACGTTTCCGTTCCCTCAGCTGTGATGCCATTCGACTCCAAAAGCACTGTTTAAATATGAATGGCATCCTGTTTATGTGCGTATTAGCAATATGTATGTCCATAAAGACCTGCAGAAATGCAAATATTGCTCTGCACACAAGTGTCTCCCACTGAGGCTGCCTGGAAAAGTAGCATCGGGACACAAATTGGTAACAATAAGTGCAGCTGAAGCCAATAATGAGGTAAAATACATATGCATGTGTGAGGAGTGTAAAACCTTGGCTCGGAATCGTGTGCCTCTTAGAGTCTGGTGATACCAATTCCCCAGTGCCTCTGCCCCTCTGTCCTCGGCTGCAGGTGTGACCAGTGGATCCCTCCTTCTGCTTCCAACACCTTGGATGAGTGTCCATTTAACATGGCAGAGGCTGCCAGAGCAGAACAGATGGGCTAGAAACAGCTTTTGTTGCACAAGTTTAAGCAAATATAGCAATTATGCTGAAATTTGCTTCAAATGAAGATGCTTCTGAAACCCAGGAAAGGGTGCACAAGCAGAAAGCCTGCAGTGCAGTATTGAGTGGATAGGTCCTGTCTGATCAATGAATGCATTAGTGCAGCCCAGTTCACAGCAACATCTGTGCCCAGACTTTAAGGAAGAGCTCAAGGAGAGACAATTGCCAGTATGGAAGTTTACAGGTTTATGTGTTTGGTTATTTCTGTGATGTTATCACTGGCAGGGCCACAGAAGGTCCCTGTACACAGGGTGGTTTTTTTCCAACTCATCCGCTGTTATAGTCTAGTGTCCTTAGCTGTGCTGGAAATTCTGACTAGATAGATTTTGTTCCACCAAGGGCTCTCCAAAGCATTGTTTGTGAACACTCATTCAGAGAACACCTTAAGATTTGCCTATAGCTGTTTTTCATCAACATTTGCACCAGTGCTACCACTGTGTCTGCCAGCGCGTTGGTGGAGAGCACAAACCTTGCAAGGGTTCATGTGAAAGCTTCTGCATGCAAGTTCACAGAGGAGGTTTTTCCCATCCCCCAATCTCTTTTTACTGGTTTTGCCATAGAAAGGGTAGAAATTGATCCTCAGAGAACATGCAGGGCAGGGGATTTCTTCATATCACATATCTCTGAATTCTCACCACCCCCTCCCAAACTGCAGCAGATTACTCTTCCTGTGGCAAGCTTCTACCAAAGTTCATGCAGCCTTCATAAACCAGGCTGGAAACAGGTCATTAGACCACTTTCATAACAGTGAGAAGTGTTGTGCTTTTTGGCTTAGCTGAGAATAGTTAACCAAGGGTCTTCTGAGTGACATTTCTCTGGAGAACTTCTTGGAATCAATTATCTTCTAAGAATGGGTAATCTCAACCAGAAAGCTGAACCTCTGAGGAACCAGGAGCTTTTCATAAAAAGAGAAAACTTAAACTATTTGCAGTAATAATTCCAACACTTACAAGCCAAACTAGTTACAGAGGATACAGGTGCATCACTTTTTAATTAGTCTCTGTCCGTGTCTGTCTGTATTTGGTCTCTGTACAACAGACCATCATCTCACCCACCCTGAGGAATCTTTGGGGGTTTGCAGTGACAGGAATCTTTTTGCTGCAACTTTTGTTGTTTACCTCTGAAATTTTAATGAAATGGAAATTTGGAGGAGGGGGGAAGGCTTGGGTTTTTTTCCCTTAAGCATTATCTTACTACCTTGATTCAGAAAACTTCCAAATTGTGCGTATCTCCTGAAGACAGAATTAATAATCATATGATCTATCATGGGGAATTGACTGTCACTTTGACAAATGAGATATTAAGCTCTGCCAGGCTGGAGAGCTGAGAGGGTTTGATGTTTTAGCAGGTGGTGAATGCTGCTCTTGCTTTCTTCCCCAATGTTTCTCAACCCAGCCTCCAAAATATCCAGTCCATGCAGCTGGCTGGGAGTTTTGCTCAAGAACAGCAGGATCTGAAATGCTGCAGGCCAACAGTACCTAAAATTCAGAGGCATGACCAGCTCTAAAAGGGGCCAGATAATACAGCTAAGATGCTGCACTGTACAGAGATATAGGTAAGGCTACCTTTACCCTAGAGATCATATTTTCTTTATTCTCATATATGTATGTTTAATAATCCTACCACATCCCATATCTCATACATTATGCAGTAGTTTGTCTATATGGTGTTTCTCCTCGTGTGGAAAGAGTCAGCCCCTAGCAATTTACAATAAACATGAATGCCCAGGGAGGAACTCCCTGAGAGGGGCTTGAAGGATGCAATAATACTGGGAGCATTTACTCTCTCTGTTGTTACCACAGACTGTGCTTAGGTGCTTTTCTCCTCACAGGACATGTGCAGGATTGTGGGGTACCTGACATCACAGAGGTACATGGGATGGGGTGAGAGGACAGGCTCCAACATATTTACCAAGCACTGATTAGTCCCAGGCAGAGCAAAACTTGTCACTGTTCTGAGGCAAATCTTTTCCCAGGCTGACTCCTCTCATCCTTCCTCTTGTCCTTGGCCCATGGAGCCAGTGCCAGTGCTACCCAAACTCTGTATCCCTAAGGATGCTCCCCTGCTCTGAACACCTGCATCACCAGCTCTCTCTGTTCTCTCATATGCTGAGGCATCATATTTGGTGCTTTTATGGGGATGGTGGCAGCAACAACAGCATTTTCTGTCCCTGAGCTTTGAACATCCACCAAGGACCAGAGCTGCAGCACCCTGCCAGTGTGTGAAACTGGGAAGCTGGAGGTGTCCAAGGTTCACAGGCTGGGAAAGCAGCTGTACTCACACCCAAAGCTGAACCCACTGGTGGGGCAGAAGCTGAACTCCTGGTTCATTTCCATGGGGCCAGGAGCCTGCATTAGTCTGTCCTGACATCCAGCCTCGAGCAGGTCACTGCTCTTTAGGATACACAGAGCCTGCCTGAGCAGGTGCTGCTGAATCAGGAGACAGCCACCTCTCAAACTGCTGCTAAAACCTCTCAAACTCACTGCTGTCGTGCCCAAAACCTCACCTCATTGCCCAGCAGCCTGGCTGCATTTTTGGCCAGGAGCACAGCAGGTAACAGCTGCAATGAGTCTGTCTCCAAACATGTACAGGACTTAAGCCAAGCATCCACTAATTGTTCTGAGGTTTACCTTTTTTTTTNTTCCCTACTATTTTGGGATGTCTTTTTCCATTGAAAATGAGCTTACATTCTTTGGGGCACTGAGCAAGAAAGATTTTAATATTCTCTGGGAAAATTGAGCTTTTGCACACTTTTTTCTCAAGTTTTGGTCACAGATGAGATTGTGCTTCTTCTATATTAACCAGCAGGTGTGTCTGGTGGGACACCACAACCCTCTAGGTAGTGCTGCTGGGGGTCTGTGGAGGCTGGATGGTTGCTGGTAGTGCCTTGTGTTCTGCTTTGCCCTGGAATTCTCTGAAAGAAAGTAAACTCACTTGCTCATCTCTTTCACAGCAAATTTTTATCCCAACTTGAGATAAGGCTCAAAGTCTGAAAGCTGAAATTATTTAATTACAGCTGTATAGACAGCAAATGAGAGTGTGATCTCAGTCACAACCCCTGCAGTTGAGATAATAAGAGAATTTCCATTACACCCTCCTTTTCTGTCTCAGAAAAGTCTGAATAAAATCTTTCACTCTCTTTGAATGTCTGTAATTAAATCAGTACAGTGCTCAGGATTTTAGCTGCACCCCAAGTTGAGGGGCACTCTCTGCAGAGACCATTCTTGCCTCTGAAAGCTGCTGTTATTGGACTAAGAAATCCCTCTGAACACCAAAATTATTAATATGCAATACACACAGGTATATTGCTTTTCATGAGGCACCTACATGAAATACTGAATCTTATTGGCCCCGGGAAAATGGTTATTATACATAGGCTGTAATCAAACCACAACTTCAGGCAAAATGTGATGACTTTAAATGGTCAATCCAGCTGTCAAACATCTGGTAAATATGCAATGATTAAGGAAAAAAGTGTTTGTTTACATTCATCTGAACACCTCTACTTTCTCTGTAGCCTGGGTCAGGTTTTGAACAAATTCCAACCCAACTGTTAATTTAGCCCCTCAAATTCTGGGCTTACTGCTGTTTTCTGGTGGCTACAAGCTTCTGTTGAACAGTCTTTATCCAGCTTTCAGCTTTCCAGTGGGGTAAGAGTTAAGGAGGTGGGATCAGTCACGGGGATGGGGCTCTGAGGACCTGACAGAGTGAATGGCATCCCTTCATGCCAGGGTATGACATTGGGGTCAGAACTGGATGGTCTTTAAGGTCCTTCCTAATCCAGGCCATTCTGTGATTCTGTGATCCCACAATTCTGTGATCCTGTGACTCTGTGGCTCTGTGATCAGCACCTGCAGATGTGCTGGTCTCTCAGGTACCAGCCTGCACTCCTGCCATGGTGATCCAGCACCCTCAGGCCACACGGGGAGTTCCTCAGGGCTGGGCTCTGCCTTCTTTGCATGTTTG
The DNA here is from genome assembly GCA_013397295.1 of Polioptila caerulea. Taxonomy (NCBI): domain Eukaryota; kingdom Metazoa; phylum Chordata; class Aves; order Passeriformes; family Certhiidae; genus Polioptila; species Polioptila caerulea. The sequence continues at coordinate 316,587 of VYXF01011287.1, forward strand.
TTTCACCCTAAATGTGGAGAAAATGGGAAGAGTCATGGGTTGGTGAGGGCTGTTGCTGCTTCTGCCCTGCCATGGACACACTGCCTGCTCCTAACACAGTTTCTTATCCCAACACAGGATATTGGTACTGGGACTGGAGTATGGCCATGCTAACTTTATTTTTTCATTAAACTAAACAAATTAGTCTCAAAAGATACATTGTGAGCCAAAAGGGGCATTATCATTTTTTAGCCAATTTTCTTATTGCTGCTGTAAAAGTATGAGGAGATGCATTATGGGGATATAGTTTAAAACCATGCCAGCAGAAGAATTTAGATGTTGTCCAAAATTAACATTTCTCCCAGAGGTTAGATGGTACAATTTTTTTTTTTACAATGGTTATTTCTCCCAGAGGTTAGATGGTACAATTTTTTTTTTCCATCATATTTAGGTAGCGCTTTCCATAAACTCTGCAGCCAGGAAAACTTTTGAATCATTTTAGCCGTTATTAAATTCAGTTTTAAAGACAATTATCAAAGCATCGCTAGCACATATAGCAGGGTGAGGGTTTATGCACTTTTCTTGGATAAGCAGGAGGTGGTGCTTATTTTTCCTGGATTACAAGGAGTCTCAGTTTCAAGACATGTCCACAAACACCATCATTCCTGGGGACAGTCAGCTGTGCATGTCCATGGATTTGGCACCCTCAGAGACTGCTGCAGCCTGCAGAGAAAGGCACTGGAGGCTCCATCAAGAGTAGGGACCAAGCCATGTGGCAACAAAACTATCTAAAGAAAGGAGCAAAGGAAAATGAGAATAAACACCTTGGTAAAGCTGTTCTCACATGTGAGGAAACAGATGATGATATATGATGCCACCTGTGCTGTTCACAGCTCTGTTTTCATTTAAAGTTTACAGTTAGGTAGGTGGAGCAGTTTCTCCACTCCTCCAATTAAAAAAAAAAAAAAAAAAAAAATTAATTTCAAGCTTTATCTCCAGCCTCAAAATGCTGTCTTGTGTCAGCACGTGAATGACCAGAGCACTGCTTCTTGCCACAATGCCAGAAGGGCTGGAGGATGGTAAATTGAAATTTGGTTTTTAATTGCCACAATGTCTTCTCCTCTGCTTACCCTGAGTTGACAGTGGGTGTTTATGTCAGATGAAAGGAGTCTGCAGATACGACAGCATCTCACTTTTCTTTGTCCATCCGAATGTGTTGGCAAGTCAATTTATGAAGGCTAAATTATAAGCAGTACACAAGAGATGGGAAAGTCTTTATTGGATCAAACAGGCAGTGCGGGGTACAGCTCTGCCTGAGAACTTATCTGATGCCAGGCTGACAGTATTCCTGCCCGGTGGAAATTACCAGTCTTTGAAAGGGATATGTAGTGAAACACGTTGGGAAAGGCAGCACAAAAGACACCCTGTCTGCTCCAGAGTTATCACAGGTAGCTGCAGCACACTGTGTGACAACTGTGGAGGAAACCCACCCGGAGCTGGAGATGTGCCAGCCCCCAGGACAGATCACAGAGCCTATCTGATGACAGTGCCGTGTCTCCTTTGGGTGGATGTGACTAATCACAAAAACAGGCATGCAGGGTGACACCAGCACAATTAGTTTTCAAAACTCTCAGCGGTCACAGAGTGTACATACTCAATTTTATCCAATTAACTAAAATTAGTTTTGTACATTGCATGCCAGGGGTGTTTCTAAGGCTCTAGGGGTGAAGACTGGAATGATCACTCTGGTTCAGCAGACTATTAGGGTTTGAAGCCCTGATTTAACAAGGCACTTCAACACATGCATAAATTAAAGCATGAGAAGTCCTGTTGTTGACAGTGGGACTACTTAGGTGCTTCAAGCTGAATAACTGCTTAAATGTTGTGCTGAATATGACAATGTTGAGCAAAGTGGCACAGCTCTGCCTGTGTCAGGCAGAGCAAACACCATTAATGAACAGCAACTCCCTGTCAAAAGGGTACCCTGCTCCTCCAGGACAAGAGAAATTTTGAAGTGGTGCTGCTGTGTGGGAGCAAAGTCAGATCTGACTGTGATTCATTGCATACTTACTTTTGCTTGCTGCAGAGACTGTCTCCCATCTCCTCTTTGGTAGCAGCTTCTTTTTATTCCAAACAAAACCCAAAAATGTCACTCATAATCCAAGATCAAATTCTTGCAATTTTTATGGATTTTCATTCAAATTAGGGACCACTGTATGTTCGATCCCACTTAAGAGTTGGACTCATGATCCTGTCCCTTCCACCTCAAAATATTCTGCGATTCTTAGGCTTCTGTGGTTCTTAGAATTGCATTGATCTGCTAAGGAACCTCAGAGGCTGCAAAATCCAATGACAATTCATTTTTTGTTTCAAAAGATTGAGTAAGAAGCCAGGGAGGGGCAGGGGTGGAACATTTCCGTGGCTGATATTGCATCCATGAATCCAGCCCTTTGTTCAGCTGGGGGCTGTATGCTGACAAATGTGCTGTTTCCTGAAAGCCATAACATCTTTGTCCCGTGTCCAGGTGTGGGAAGTAGGATACAGACTGCAGCAGCCTGTTTCTAGAAAGATTTGGGGTTTTTTTTAATAATTTGAAGATTAGGAAAGCAACCCAAAATCTCAAGGTGCATAAGATCAAAAGGACTTCAGCTGAAGAAAATGTTAGAGCCTCTTTTCATCCCTCAGCTAGCCATCTCTCTCCCCCACTGAAGCCTGGTTCAACCAGCTATTATCTATCCTATTTCACAGTCACTGCCTTGTTTTTTCTTTCTGAAATCTTTGTGAGCATTAGGTCTACTGCAAGCTACAGATTAGATCATTATGTGTGTATTGAGATACTGTGTCAGCCTTCTCCTGGGCTGGACACGAGGCCAGTTTTGTAACACACAGTTCCTCAGGAATGGTAATACCCTGAATTCTGAGCTGCTACACATTGTCACTTTAGGCCATTTTACCCTTGGATTGCCTCAAGACACAAGATGACACCCAGTCAGCCTCTCAGTTTCATACAGCAGTTCCCAGTTTCAAAATCAATAGGAGGTAAGGAGAGGGTAGCTGTGTCCCATGGAATTTGACAGCTTGGTATTGAAGCACAGTGCACACCCCTTAGTAAGAAAATGGGGTACTTGGCTTGAAATAAATATCATTTTTTCGATGCAGTGGTAGAGCTCAAAAATTGAAGAAAAAAGACCTAGTGGGGTTTTTTTTAGAGAACAAAAGATTCTTTGAGGGTGCTTTAAACAAGAATGGAGGGGCTTAGAAACAAAATACTAGATCACAAGTCTTAGACATGGGCTTAGACACTGCTCATAAAACTATTGAGGAAAAGCTGTTCTTGTCTTTCCACCTTGGTCTGATCATCCACACTGCAGAGAGCCACTTGTCTGACTTCCCTCCTGATTCAAACCTCATCAGTCCTGCCCACAGTAGTCTAGTAGGGTACCTAGTTGATGTTTGAGGTCTCCAGCACTTGGACCAATGAGTGTCTTCATTACTGACTTATAAAGTCCTTTTTTTCTATTTTTTCTCCTGTTATAATGGATGTTCAGGTGTTTTCTTCATAGTGTCATAGCTCTGCCAGGACATGAGAGCACAGCCCTCTGGACCACTGGGTGGCCAGAAGCTGCACCTGGCAGGGACTAACTAGATCCTGGTTATAATTTTTATTCCTAAATAAGCAGACAAAGCTTGTAATATACCAAGTGTGCCATGTTCTGGAATTGTACTTTATCCATTGAGCTATCATGGACCAAAGGCTACACCACAAAAAGTAACAAGATGGCTTGAATATGTCAAAATTTCAACATTCCCTCATCTTTTTTTCTTTTTTTTTAATTAGGTCATAACTATTTCTCAAATTCAACTTGAAATGGAAAAAGATTTCCTTTGATCTGAAATTTCATTCCTCTTGAAATACACTTTTTTTCATTTTTTTTAACAGAAAACCAACAGGCCTACAGAGAAGTTGCTAATATGTTTTTACAGCTGTAGCTATTAAAGGACACATTCACAGCCCGAGTAAGATCCAGCGTGCGGTGAAGCCGACACAAAGCCACGGAATTAAATGGGCCTTAGACAAGCCATGAATCTCTGATAGCATATCACTTACAGCATATAACTGGATATCAGAAATAACATTTAACCAAGGTGAATCATTGTAAAAGATAAAATCACACTACTGCTTTGCCACCTAGTTGCTGGCCAGCCTTAGAGGATCAGACTGTGTTGTTAAAAAGTGCTGGGCTGTAAGTCCACTGCTCATCCAGGTGTACTGGACAGTGGTTGTTTACTTGGGAAGGGACAGATGGGAATAGTGTCTTATCTAGCTGAGCAAGATTCTTCACAACTCACCTGTCATTGTCTGTGGTGAGTCTCAGCACCCTTGGGGAACATGTGGGATATCACTGTTCTGGTCTTAGGAAGATGAGGGTTGCAGCAAAGGGGCCATTACCTCAATCAGACCCAGCCTGTGCCATGCCCTGTTCCAACTCCTGTGCCAGTTCTGCTAGCAAGGGGCCATCTTCAGAGAAGAGCTGAACTTGCAGCATCCCTGGAAATCACAGAACCACAGAATGGGTCAGTTGGAAGGGACATCAGTGGGTCATCTGATCCAACCTCCCTGCCCCAGCAGGGTCATCCCAGAGCACACAGCACAGGATTGTGTCCAGATGGATCTGGAACAGATCCAGTGAGGGAGACACCACAGCTTCTCTGGGCTGTCTGTTCAGTTCTCCATCACTCCACAGGAAGGAAATTCTTCCCTGTGTTCAGGTGGAACTTCTTGGCCATCAGTTCCTGCCTGTTCCTCCTGTCCCATTGCTGGCCCCATGGAGCAGAGCCTGGTCCATCCCCTGAGCCCTCCCTGCAGACACTGACAGACAGGGATGAGGGCCCCTCTCTTCTCGAGGCTGAACAGGTTCAGCTCCCTCAGCCTTTCCTCACTGAGGTGCTCCAGTCCCTCCATCATCTTTGTCACTCTCTGCTGGACTCACTCCAGGAGCTCCGTGTCCCTCCTGTCCTGAGGAGCCCAGAACTGGACACAGCACTGCAGGTGATCCTCACAGGGCTGAGCAGAGGGGCAGGATCACCTCCCTGACCTGCTGGCAGTGCTCCTCCTAATGCACCCCAGGATCCCATTGGCCTTCTTGGCCACAGGGACACGGTGCTGGCTCAGGGACAGCTCACTGTCCACCAGGACCCCCAGGTCCTCCTCCCCAGAGCTGCTTCCCAGCAGGTCAGTCCCAGCCTGTCCTGGTGCCTGGGGTTGTTCTTCCCCAGTGCAGGACCCTGCATTTGCCTTTGCTGCATTTCAGGGGTTCTCTGCCCATCTCTCCATCCTGTCGAGGTCCTTCCCAAGGGCTGCACGGCTCCCTGGGGTATTGGCCCCTCCTCCCAGCCTTGTGTCACCAGAGAACTCCCTGAGGAGGCATCTGCCCGTCCCCCAAGTCCAAGTAGATGACGGCAATTTCTCTTTCCTCAGCCACCAACACCGTTACCCCATCACAGAAAGCCGCCGAATTGGTCAGACATTATCGTGCTCTTAGTGAAGCCATTTTGGCTGTCACCAATCCCCTCCTTACCTTCCATGTGCCTTAGCATAGTTTCCAGGAGGATCTGCTCCGTGATCTTTCCAAACACAGGAGTGACTCTGACTGCTCTGCATCACTTATTTTTCCTTCAAGAAGGTTGTCAAGATGTCGTACACTCACACAGCCGTTGTCATTTCACTGGTCTTGTGCACGTACGTTTGTGAGGTACTGTAAGAGTTAAATGTTGGAATTTCAGGACAGGACAGCTGCAGTGGGGGAGGATGATCTGCTATGCAGGCACTTGCCATTAGATGTCTCCAGCCCCCTGGTCTTGGAAACAGGGGGAGTCAGGCATGACATTTGGTGACAGCAGAAGGTGGGATTGGAAAGCTGGTCATTTATCCTCCGAGTCAGCAAGCAAGGGCTCGTATAAAGTGTCCATTTGCTTGGGAAGGAGCTCTTGGACTGCAAACTAAACTTCTAAATCAAAGTTCTCTTTGACTTCTGCTGGACCTGGACTTTCTGAATGAAGTAGTCCAATGCCCCAGTGGAAACAAAGAATAGTAGAACACATTCTGAGGTCAGAATGCTCTGCAAGTTATAAACAGAAGCCTACAGAATTTGCTTCTCAATGGTTGAGAAGGCTTCAGTTGTTTTTCTCCATTTAGTTTACTTTTTTAAACAACACAAAAGATTTTCCTTGTGTGATTAACAGGGATTTTTTCAAAATAATAAAGCTTTCACTTTCAAAAATGCTTACCAAGCCAAGCAAAGCTAAGCAAAGCTAAGCTTTATCTTAGTTGGGGCTGAAATAGGATTTCAATATGGATCAGTTTGCTACTTTCATTTTCTATATGAGTAAAACAGACTAGAACAAAGTTAAATGACTTGCAATGGACACTGTGCAAGTTAATGGCAGAGTTAAAATTTGACTAAATGCTCAATCTGGTCAGTTTTTCTCTTTCTAATATTTCCATGCAGCTGATCACAGAAGAGAATGACACGTCTCTTCTTTGTGGTGGGCTTCCTGAAAGTAATTAAGAATGGCAACAAGTGTTAAGATGAATTAAGATCTCAAAGGTAGTGACACAGATAGGAAAAACTGCAAAGCACTGATTACATTTATTGTGATCAGTTAGAGAAAATTCTCTCCTCTGAACAGAAAGGTTGTGGAGAATTTGCCTCATGAACTTGCCTCAGGTGCTCAGCAAAACCTTGAGTGCCCAAAGCTAACTGGAAGAGTCAAAACAGCAAAACTAGACCAGCAGCAGACATTGGAAGGGCTCTACCACCCCAAACCACAAGTCTGTTTCTCTGAGAATGCTTGAAATTAGAGGTCTGGGAGTGGGAATAAACCCATGGCAAAGGTCTGCTCCTTTCCAGAAGGCTCTCCTCCTGCTCTGGCTGTGCCCAGGCAAAGGGAATGCTCACAGCTGGGCATTCAGACTGTGATGTGTCTGTACCACTTGTCTGGGCACCCCAGCCCAGCCCAGAACAGCCACAGGCACCAGTGACCCTCCTAAGGGCAGGTCCCTCATGGGCAGGCTCAGGCCAGTCCTGCTGTGTTAGGCTGCATCAGACTTTAAAATACCAGCCACTGAAAGCTGAAAGGCCACATAAATAAAGAAGAACTTCAAAATTTTCTGATAGTTGCTGAACTTCTTGTAAAAAAAGTCAACAGAGACGAATGAAGCAAATGTTAAATGTTTGAGATTTATGGTCTACACGATGACCTTCCTTTGAAACAGTGTCAGTGTCATTCCCCTTGCTGGCTGAGTGCACACACACTGTCTCTGCAGCAATCCCCAACCATTTCTTTCTGGTTTCACTTTTTTTCCACCCTGATTTATAAGGATGTGTCCTGTCCTCATCCTTCAGGGAACACATTGGACTTTTCAGTAAACATATACAATGCAGTTCCTTTTTTCCCAAGAGCCGAAAGGAAAAGGCTCCTCCCAACAAGATAAACAACCCACCCACCCGTTCCCTCAAGCAAACACATCAGGGAAGAGATGACCAGCTTTGTGTTGTGCCCTGGAGCTTTCCAGCCTGATGTCTCCTGCAGTGGAGAGCTCTATCAGGGTGGGCTGTCTCTTGAGAGTGCCCTGCCATGGGCCATCCCAGGCAGGGTCTGGGACTCTCAGATCCAGCAGTATGTGATACCTGGCTCCTCCCTTACCCCCTCACCAGAGAGACACACGTTTTCCACCAGGACAGTATAATGCCCAAGGAGCCAGGCATTACAGACTGCTCTCCATGGCCTGCAGGAACTGATCCAGCTCCTGTTGAACTGGTATCAAGTGATTCTTATGCTTGGTGGCTGAAATGTCTTTTAGACTAATAGCGTGGCATGGTTTTGATTTTAAAAAAAAATATCCATTCACCTAGGGACCTTGAAACTTGTCAAATTTGTCTTACAACCTGACCCAAGACCATTAAAGTCAGTTTAAAGTCCCCCTTTGATTCCATCAGACTTTAGATTGGCCCTTGGCGAATGCTTCAATTAACCTTTGCCAGGTTCCACGTTTGTACTGAAATCTAAATTCATGTTAGTTTTGTGCAGTTCCCATTTCTATAACAAATGTTCTTCACTGCCTTGTTTCCAATAAAGAGATGTCCTCAGGCCCTACAGACCGAGTACAACCTTAGATAAAAGATAAATCAGTGGCCACGTGGGACCTGTGTTTAGGAGGACGCCATAGCAATGTCAGAAACAAGGTGGTTATTTATCAGAAGGTCCCCAAAACACCTCAGTCTGCCTATCCCTTTACCTCTGCAGAGGAACAGTTCTGTTACTGGGGAGCAGCACTCTCTGGCTTGGTTACCTGAGGAGGGAGGAAAGAATTGCACTGGAGTAAGAAATGCCTTTAAGGCCAAAAACTGGGCAAAGGGACACTCATCCAGGCTCAGAGAGAGAAACGAGAACACAGGAGAACCAGGTGCCACCAGTCGAGTGGCAGAAGACAACTGTCTACATGGCAGCTCTTGAGCTGCAGATAATGTGGGGTCATTCACACCAGCACAGACCTCTCTCATCTTCCACGAGGATGCAGAGATCTCAAATTATCCCACATTTGCCACCTTGCAAATCATCAGGGACAGTTGCCATGGATCAGCAGACACCTGATAACTTGCTACCCAGCAGTGAGTTCTTCATGTGTTCAAACTCGTGATCTCCCTTGAGACTGAAAGGTGCTCTGCAATATTTTGGAGAGTGCCAGGCGTTCTGTCTAGCACTCAAATGCTGTTTACCTCTCTTTGATGCCCCTTTATTGCTATTTATTTCTAAGAATACCTTCAAAATTGCAGTTCCTGCTATTTTTTTGTTAACTGGAATTTCTTGTTATTCATCTGCTGAGTGGAGTGATTATTTCAAAATACCCTTAGTGTTTGCCCCTCTCCTCACTGCAGCTTAAGGACTATCTTTTTGGAGGCTGCTTTTTTCTGGAATGGCTGTGTTTGGTGGTACCTGTGAGTGGGAATAAATTACTTCCAGATGGGCTGTGAAAACTAGTCCTTCAAAACACCAATATTAATCAGGTTCCAGCACTTATCTTTTGTATTGCGGCTGCTTGTCTCCCTCATCCCACCAGAACCAAGAGAGCTTAAATTAGCTTTCAAGGACACAAGTCCTACATCATTTTCCCTTCCATTCAATTTTGTTTACTTTCTGAACAGTGTTGGCTCAACAGTACCCTTCTATTCCCATCCAGTGCTTATTCAAGATCAGTCTGCAGAGCACATCTTCTGATGATAACTTGGATTTTCGATTTGTCATCCACAAAGGGCCATGATATGCAAGTGGTAACAAGTTTTGGTGCCTTCTAGAATAAAACCTTGCACAGGCAGAAGCCACAGGATGTGCCAGAGCTGAAAGACAGGCTGGATAGCACACAGCATATGGGAGACCTGGAGAAATGGATTTGGAGCAAATCTAGCTTCCACGGCAACCAGAAGCAGTGTCAGGTCCTTGGGGTGTGTTCTGCCAAGGAACCTTCTGATGATGCTGATGCTCAGATCTTACAATCACAGAGGAGTTTTCTGAGGCCTGAAACAGGGTGGCACTCCAGTTACCATCGTCACCCTTCTGCTTTTGAGTTTCATTTCAGTGCCTTTTGAGTGCCGTGTTCAGTGCGGGTTTCCACTGAAGTAATGGCACATGCTAATATTAGTACATGCAAAGAGTAAATGCTTCATGCTCTGCAGAAGGATGACTGGACACACTGAAATCCCTGGCTGATGGACAGTTTGGGTGTCTTCCTTTACCTGGCATTCAACTAGTAAACTAGCACTGATATCAGCTGAACAAAAATTCCTTTCAGTCAGGGTTTAAGGCTCCACTTCTTGAGGAGTGTGACAAATGTAGACTAAAAAGCCATCTTAGCTAGTAACATACTGCAAAAAATGGATTTAAGAAAAATTCAGTATTCTTTACAAACCCCAAGATAATTGTGTTGTGTTAGAGGACTCCTTTCAAGAAAAAAAAATTGCTTGATATAAGGCAAATTCTTATGTCTGACTCAGGGTGGTTAAAAGAACACCAACAAAACCGCTATAGAAGGACAAGCAGGAGCAAGGGGTGAAAGCAAATGCATAACATACAGAGCCTTGGAAAGTACAAGAAAGCAGAAAAAGCCTATAAATACTTATGTCAATAAAACAAGCCACTGGTCCTCATTTAATTAGCAATTTTTATTTACAGTGGTTTGTTGACTTGTGCAGTGTTTACCTAGGGCCCACATAAAAAGCATTACAATCAGGAGATAGTGGCATTTTAATCCCCCTATTCCCAGTGTGGAAATGAAAGTGCTAAACTGGTCATTTGTGTCCATCAATAGATCAGGGGCAGAGAGATCACCAAGCTTTGTATTTTCCTCAGGAGTCAGGACGCAGTAGGGGAATAGCCATGGGCCCAGCTGAGCTGCAGCTTGCAGAGAGACAAGAGGTAAAATAACTTTGGCAGATGTCATTTCATCTGTTGCACATGGATTCATAAGACCACAGCCAGCAAAACAACTGCTGGTTCCCAGATCCATCTCTTCCTGCTAGTGGTGTAGCAGAATACAAGCCCGAGGTCACATATTTTATTTCCAATCTTTGAACTCAAAACCCATTAATTACAAAGGCGTGTCTATATCTAAAATGTAGAATTCCATTCTAGCAAAGCAAATCTTCTGCAAGTTTTGGGCTGGAGGTAAGGGGCCAGGACCCACCTCACCTGGTTTATTTACCACTGTGCTGAGTACTAGAGTGATCCTCCTCACTCTCTCTGTTGGCAAAATAGGACACATGATGGTCCATGATCATTTATTTCAGCAGGTCCTTTCTAGAATTCAGAAAACATTGCTCTCAGCCCTATTTCTGCTTTCCTTAATCTGAGGTCAGGCAGGGGCTGAGCCGCATCCAGAACTGTCTTTAAAGGTCAAAAAGAAGTGTTAGATGAGGCTGCTAAGAGTGACCCCAAGGGATCAGTGCACTGCTGAGGCTTGCTGGTCCCTCTCCACCCCTGCTCAGTGCGCTGTGCCTGTCCAGAGAGGTCTGTGCTGCCAGGGGCAGGGGCCTGGTGACAGGGAGCTCGTGACACTGGCTGTGGATACAGGGAGGGCTTCCACTCCATCCTCTCTGTCCCAGGTGAGCTGTGTAGGGGAGGTCAGCCAAAGCCACGTGTCCGGATGGTGTGGGAAGTGACCAGGACATTGTTTGCAGTCCTGGCCTGCACCCAGCAGTGGATCATCCCCGTTGCTGCTGCATCCTCAGCCAGCTGCGTGCGCTGGAGGAGTTTGTGCACGGCAGGCTGGGGTGGCAGGCATGCAGCCTGTCTGGGTTAAGGACCTGCAACCCCTCATTAGTCAGATACTTCCAAGTCCGACGCTGGTGACTAAATGGGTGTGGACTGAAATCCTCTTCCTGGTGAATCGGCTGGGCTCCTAGGGGCTGGCATGTGGCCGGGGCGGGCTGAGGCAGACGTGGGACAGCCTCCTGACAGGTCTGCTGACACGGCACAGGGGGGTCTTGTGCCTGCCACATCCCAGCTCTCCTCCTGTCACCCTCAGCATGCCGAGGTCCGGCTGTCCAGCCAAATCCAGCAAGGCCCCCTCGGCATCTGCTGGGGCCTCCTGTGGCTCCTGGCTTTGCCCCAGGCTCGCAGGTGGCACAACCCTGGGATCCGTGGCTCTGCAGCCACCATCACTGCTGTGCCTTCAGCCGGCCCGGAGCAGGCATCCATCCTTCACAAGGGCACCCCATGGCTGATGCTGACATCTTTGCACTGCCTCAAATAACACAGCTCTCACACCTCAGCCCACTGCAGTGGGTAATGAAAGCACAACTTCTTTTTCCACCTTACGGTTTCATCAAGAAGGAAGGAGACTGTGCTGTCCCGGGCTGCAGAAGCCAGTGCCAGAATTTCTGACTTGCTGCTGGGGCTGGGCTGGGTGTGAGGCACACCTGGTGGCTGATGGCATTAATGACCTTCACCTCCAGGAGCAGGGAGAGGAGGGATAACTCAGAAGCGGCTTGAATGGGTGACCATAAATATACTGGGAGACCTGCAATCGCATAATTATCTGTCTGATCCATCCATCTGTTGTACACACACTTCATTGATTATACACACATATAACATATATCTGCAATATGTATATATATTTGTAAAATGCTTGGCAAATCATCCACAGGTTGGAAGATTTATCCTACTTGTCACAGCTGTTCAGGCTGCTGTTTCCATTACAACTATTCTTTTCCAGTGTGCCTAACTTTCTTCAAGGTGGCATTTTCTGCTGGCATTTAAACGTTGTGTTTCAGCACAGTCTAAAAGGAAGAATAGGAAGAGATGTCTTTTGACCACTTTAAAAATGAAAAATTACTTTTCCCACGTTTTTGTGTTAATAACAAACTCCTGTGCTCTGTCTGACTGATGATGAGACAAAACACCTGGGAGGCATTGTGATTCTCTCAGCAAAATAAAGCAAGAAACTTCTGTAACTCTCCCTGGTCCTTGCTGCCTCAGGGGAAAGGGAAAAAAACACCAAAAAAGTTTATTTCCTTCCAAGAGAAGGAAAGAAAATGTATGCAAAAGAAAAAAAACCTTTATGTCTGGGTTTATTGGCACTATTTGTAAATATTCTCCAAGCTTGAAGCCTTTTCCTTCCTTCTTTTCAATAAGAAAAAATGTAGGGAGAGATTTTGTCTCATTCCATGAGAAGACTTGAGCTGTTTAATTGTAGGTGGGGATGCCATTGCCCTGCTAACCCCTTGCTGCAATTCAGCATTGCCAAACAGGAGAGCTGTGAGGGATGTGAGAGCAGGGTGACACTAAGCTGAAAGTTTGAGACAGCACAGTTTCAAAAGGTTCAGCTGTATATAAAAGGAAAAAAGCATTGATTTGGCTGAGGTGTTTCTTTTCTGTCACCAACATCAACAGGAATATGTGGAAGTAGGGGTACAAAGAGTACCTCTCCCTCAGTGAGAGACAGAGCTGGGCTCAGAGAGCTGGGCTGCTCTCTGTCCTGCCTTGTGCAGGAGCTCAGAGAGATGCTCAGGCAGGCTGCCTGCTCTGGAGAGCTTTAGGTCCAAAAGGTGTGCACGGGAAAGAACTGCAGGTGTGTCCATGGCCAAGATAACACTGTCTTGGAGCCTTAACCCTTACCCTTCCCTCTCCTGTAGCCAAAAGCCAGATATGCCAGGACAATAGCTGCAAGGCAGGAGATGTTGAGCCAAAGTTTGCTGAGGCTGAGCAAATATTTCTAACTTTGGGATCACTGTGTTCGTGTCCTGTGCTTTGCAATCCTCCCTGTGTGGCTGTGGCCAGATGTTGATGGAGGCAAGACAATGGATTAGAACAGAACAAAACAGAACAGAATTGTATATTTCAATTGGAAGGGACCTGCAATGTTTGTCTGGCCCAACTGCCTGACCAATTCAGAAGGATCTCTGATATGACCTGACACAGCAGGCCTTATTTTCTGACATGTTATCTGTCAAATCTAGTCCCTCTCTGTTCAGTTGTATTACAGTATACAAGGTGCCTGCCCAATCATTTTTAAACTGCATTGGAAGGGTGTGAAATTTCCCAAACTCCTCTGGGAAAGACAAGGTGTTGTTACTGCTGCTGCCCCATGTACCAGGCAGTGCTTCTGTGACCAAGCTGGTGGTTGGGATGGGAAGGTTGGTCCTCTCATGAGGCTGCAGATGCTGGGAGCCAGGCTGGGGAAGAGGAGATCTGGGGGCTTTGAAGGCTGCGTGGTATCAGTGTAGAAGGTATGTGAGAGCTGAGGATGGATAGATAGTGAATTTGGGCTTTGCTGGTGATTGCAAGATGTTGAAGGATTGCCCTGATAAAAAAGGTGTTTCTGTAAGCAGGAACAGACTGGAATTCTTTTTTGTTTTTTAAATAGTCTTTCCTGACTTGAGCATACATGTCAATCTTTCTATGGTGTAAATTAGTGTTAGCTGGTGCTTTAGACCTACTGAAGGCCCTGTGCTGGAACAGTGCAGCCGAGGTGCAGTGATCACACGGCTCAGTGTGGGTGGATGGGATGGACCAGCTGCCTGGTCCTGGGGCTGGGATGGGCTGGAATGGCAGGGAGGAGGGCCAGCACTGGTCCCAGCAGGGCGTCTGCCCCTCCTGTGACACTGCAGCGGTGAAACCCCGCAGCTAGAGGTGTCTGCCCAAAACGCTGGCACTGCCTGTGTGTCCCTGGCTTAAGAACGGCATCATAGGGGAGGGTGCAAGTCTCTCCATGCCACTGGGCTACCAAACTGTGACCCTCTTCTGAAACGGTGCCTCCTCCCACCTGAGCTGTGGGTGATCGATTAGCCCTGCCAGTCCAGGCAACACACACTGGCAGCTCCTGCGGGCTGGACCCGCTGGGGATGGAGCAGGGAGAGCCGGGGGCTGCTGCAGCCAAACGGCACCTCCGGGCAAGATCCCCGAACCCGCAGGAGCCTGATGCCAGCAGCCCCCTCCCCGGCTGTGGGATTTGGGAGTGCCCAGCAGCTTGTCTGGCATGCCCCGGTGCTGGCCACGTACATAATCCCAGGGCAGGAGCCGCGCTTGAACTGCATGTGAACCGTAAATCCCCGCTCCTAAAGCTGAGGGCAGTTCCCGCTGGCACGCCTGCTGCGGCGGCTCAGCCTGGTCCCCGGCACCGCCGCCCAGAGCAGCCGGCTCATTTAAATTGCTTTATAAATGGGCCAAAGAACTCTGGCTCCAGCCTTCATCTGAGTAATAAATACACAATAAAGCAGCCTCAGTGGCTGAGGGAGGCCAAACAATCAACACTTCCAAAACGGGGAGGATGCTCTTACTGAAAAGAGGTCGTCTTTTGTAATGTTTTAGCCCTTTTCTGCCCTTTTTAAGGATTTCTCCCGGAGGAGATGGAGTAGAGGCTATGTTTAGCCAGCTGTATGCCCAGATGGTCACAACACTTATGAACAACATCCCCTAGGAATAATTGTATTAAGTCTTCTTTGGATTTTATACTCTCGGGGTTTAAAAAAAAAATCTCTAGAATTAATGGTTTGGCACTTCTGCATTTGATTACTGTATTAAGAAACCAGCCAGTGCCTGACAGGTCTTTGTAACCAACTCAAAACATGAGACAGCACACAGAACTGTGACTTCTTGATGAAAAGCTGGAAAGTGTATAATTGAGGCTGAGGTAGGATGTGCTGACATGCCAGAAAGGACATTTGAACCCTGCTATACCAGTATGCCCACATGGATCTAACTCCATACTCACGAGCCAGGTGAGGAGCTCTTCTCACAAGGACAAGGAGAGCCAGTGAAGAGTTTCCATCCTCCTGTCAAGCAGTGCCCATGGGAATGGATGTGTGCTCTATTTGGCTTGCAAATTTTACATCACCTATTGCGTTTCCACTCACTTCTTTCTTTGGGGAGAGAGAAATGAAAGCAACCAAAGAAAAGAAAGCAACAAACAAGAGAGATCAATGAACCATGGCAGAGCACTCTGCTGGGCACACACTTCGCACCCGCCTTGGGAGAAGGCAGGGGAGGGTGGGGGGAATGAGGGGATTAATGAAGGCAAAGCCACACAGTGCAGTTAAGGAATGTGCTGAGAGATGAGGGTGATGGCGGGGACTGGCTAAAAACTTTCCAGGGAGACCATATGGAAGGGTATGTAAGTTTTAAATGCTAGCATGCACTTTCCTGGTGCATCCCAGCAGATCACCAAGTGCTTGGCAAGAAACAGCACCACCCTCCTGTTAGCAAACTCCTGTTCAATGACACCCATTTTACAGACAGCAAGTACACTGAGGCACAGAGAGGTTATTGCAAGGAGAAATTAACTTCCATTAGGGAAAGATAGATAACACCTGTGATTGCAGAGATCGAACCATGATGGTCAGGAGGCCCTTGCCCAAAACCCTATATTTCTATTTATTATTGCAGTGTCAGAAAAGCCATGAATGGAGACATAAAAAGGATCTGCAAAACATCCAGCCCACACCAGGATCACCAATACTTCTCTGCACTCCATCACTGTAGTCAATGACCTGCAGCCATAAGTGTTATAGTGAGTAAAAAGCAGCTGAAAAGGGCATGACTGGTGGTCTGGGTGCTTGTGATAGCAGGGAACGTAGAAACTTTCTAAAACAGATGTGAACAGCTGCCTATTGCTCCAGTGAGATCGTGGACACCAAAGATGTCTTGCATGTAGTGCATGGGAAATTAGATCTGTGCTTCCCTGAAGCCATAGTAGCCTACAAAACATCACACCACAGGCAAAACCAGCTGTTCCTGGCCCAGGAGACCCCAGCAAAAAACAGCTGTCTGGTGTCAGAGGAACGGGAATGTTGCTCTCTGCCTCATGTTTGGTAGTTGGCCTCTGAAAAGTGGCTGCTGCAGGGCTGCCTGGGCTTGGGTGTGAGTGTGCCTCCGTCCTGAGAGGCTGCTCTGGCAGCTGGGAACAAAACTGCAGCAGTCGCCTGTCAGTCCTTGCCATGGCCCTTGTTCAGATGCTGTGGAGGAGTTTGGCACATGTGATTCCTGCACAGCCTCTCCATTCCTCAAGACCCTGGTGGAATGGCTTTGCTGCCCCTCTCTGTTCCTGCACCATGGCAGGCAGCTACAGCAAACCCCACAACTGAGGCTTCTGTCATTATCCTCCTACCACACATAGGATTCCTGTCTCTAAACCAGAGCAGGGATGAGATTAGCATCTTCTCCCTCTCTTGCTCTGCCAGCTTTTGACAGATAGAGGGATGGGGGAGTAGAAAATGGGGTAAAGATAGATCTGTGTGTTTCGATAGGAATTGTCATTACCCTGATAGCAGTGAGGTTATATGGGGACACGGTGGCTCTGACTTGCTGCAAGCCACTGGCTGGAAGAAAGGGTGGCAGAGGAGCTCAGCATGGGGTGAAGGGGCTTTACCTTAGCACGGGCTGTGGGGTGCATGGGGATGACAAACCTCTGCCTCTGCTGGCACCACAAACATGTAATGCACAAACCCCTAGAGACTCAGGTCCCACAATTCATCCTACTGAATGCCACAGCCCACAGGATCAGGCACAAACTTTAAGCCTGTTTAATGTATCATTCGGGAATGAACCAGGTCACTTCCATTTGTCTTTTAGAAGACGCATGTTTTCATTGTATATGCTCCAAGTAGAGCCTAAAGATCCAGAAACTATGGCTATGGAGTTTTGGCGTTCCCTCTCATCAGTTTGGTTAATTGCTCATTTCATTTACTAGCTGGGTTTTAACTTTCCTATGGATCACTTAGCTCTTGAAATTCTGTAAGTACTGAAAGTCAGCAAATTTTGGGAAGTGTTCTCTGGAGGGAAGTCCTGGAACTCTTACAACAGGCATAATTTTCATTTGTGCAGGTTTAGTGCTCTCACAGAATAAATAAGCATTAACTATCCCACAACTGCGCCAAAATGCAGTCGGTTTGTAGCCTGCTGTGTGCTGCACTAGAAGCCTGAGCATTTTACCTTGCAGGCTAAATGCCTCTGTGAACAGAAATTGTGATCATTACTCGGGAGATACTTTCCAGATGAAGCCTCACTCAAAAATACCTACGCCTAGATTTAATACCTGTAATACCAAGACAGTGGTATTTGCATTTAAACACTGACTGCAGCGTGAGGGAACTCATACGGGAGAAAGGTGTAATTTTAACCAGCCCTTCTAGCCACTGGGTGCCACTAGTGGCTTGTTGGGTTGAGGGAAGAGCAGCTATCCTGAAACTTTAGGGGAACAACCCAAAAGTAAATCCTCACAATACATCAATACATAGGAAGTTGACCTTCAGCTTATTCAATTTACTCAAAAAGCATCCACCCTGCATGTCTCTGATTTCCCTGTGTTCTAATTCTCAGTGGCTGTATTTCAGTGCCAGGGTGTCATTCAGGGTGCTGTGTTAGAGGCTGTGTAACCAGCTCTTGGAAAGCCTGATGAAGCAAGCAAAGCACTCAAGCTTATGCTTACATTTATGACAACTGAGCAGCGCCTTTGCAATCAGTGAAACTGCTCACGTGCTTACAGACAAGCACATATTTGACTGGATTAGCGCGTGAAGTGACTGGAACTGAAGGCATGGTCAGCAAAGAAGCCCAGTGAGCTACTGCTTCTGCTGCTGGTTTTCCTCCCCAAATTCATCCTTTGCAATCCAGACACAATTCCAGAGCCTCATATATGATACATATAATGACTGCTATTAATTCTTAGCAGGGGACAGGATCAGACCCCTGGATTTAATGGTCTTCTTTTCATCTCTGTAATCCCCATCCCATCTCTCATTCTGCTTTTCACTTCAAAATTATTTTGCCTGTCTCCCCCTCCTCCATTCTTATTGTTCTGATGTTTCCTTCCACAATTTCTCCAAAGGCAGGATGGTGAGGCAGTTCATCTGCAACAGTCCGTTTCCACAAATAGGCACATACAGGTGGAAATATTACATGAATTTATTCTACACCTGAAAACATACCAGGCAAAATAAACCCCTGGAATCTATTTGAACACTGTACCTGCAGAGAGAACTCCACAGTTTTATTGTCTGATTTAAACCAGAGTGATACAAATTCTGTGTAGGGACAAGCCTTAATGAGCCAGTAATTTCCACATGTACATGAAACCCCTACAAACCGGGTTGAAATAGAAACTGAGCTCTTGAATAAGAAATCCAACAGAGGAACAGGGTTCTGGGGAGCAATGAGCTACTGTGTGTCAGTTACCTCAGGGCAACAGCCTGGTTGCAAATGCCCTAAGTCAGTGGTACCTGCAGTGAACGTACTCTGTGTCTGTGCCAGTCCTGCTTCTCACAACTCCAGTGTGAGAGCAGGCACACAAGCACTGTGTTGCACTGGCTGATGTGCTGTAGATCCACACAGACCCCAGTTCACCTTCTTCTTTTTTTCCTCCAGTTCCAGGGCTGTCCAGAGGCCACTGGTGGCTCTGCTCGCCCTCCCCGTGGTCGCCCTCCCCTCGCTGCTGCTGCTGCAGCCGCAGGGGCCGGCTGCTCCCACGCTCCCATTTGTATGTCACTCACGCATCTCTCCACACTTAGAGCTGTCTTCTGTTTCCTGCTGCCAAGAACCGTCTCTATTTGAGACTCCATTTCAAACCCATGATTACCAGGAGCCTTCATCTCATCTCATCTCTCTTCAGCTCTTTCTTACTCTTCGCTTCTTCATCTGCATTTTATTCTGGTCTGCCAGCGCGTGCTCCAGGGCAGGGAAGCCCCACGCTCACTGTGCTGCAGGAATGATGTGACAGCGCAATCCTCACAGTGCAGAAGTGACCTGGAAAACAGGTTCCTCACCATCTGAAAGCAGAAAGGACAATGTTGTGATGAATTTTTTACTATTATCCCCGATTCCATGGTAGGGAATACTCTAATGCCTTCTTCCTGCCAGTAAGGCAGCCTTCTGGATTAAGAGTATGGGAGGAGCAGAAGTGGCACACAGCTGCCTCGAGTCTCAGCTGATCCGCCCTCCTCTGGGCCCCCTTCTAGCACAGGTTGGGGACCGGGCCCAGAGCAGCTGGCTGTGTCAGGCTGCAGAGGAGCACACTGACGGGAAGCTGTGGGTGCAGACAGGCTGCACAACAGAGTAAAAAGGTTCCAACCAGAGTTTCATTTTCCAGTAGCTGTGCAGGGTAAATAGGGCCAGGACACAGATGGGTAATGTGCATTGCTAAGGCCAAGTTCATGGACTGCGTTCAACTGCTCATACTCACCCTTTTTAATTAATAAAGATTTTTCTCCTTCAGACATTTAAAAAATTACTCAGATGGTTCCTTCGAGCTGCAGGTTTCGCATGAGGGAAGGGTTGCAAGAAATCACCATTTAATTAAATAAACATCTCTTTGAATGATGACCCTTCTCCAAAGTTGGAACCTCCTTGCCATCATTAGAGCCCCACATAAACTGTAGCAGTTAGCAGTCTGCTTCGGGATTACAGCGTTCGTAGCAAGAGAAATTGCTCCTGAGATCATTTAACCTCCCTGGGGAGATGACAGGAAGGAATTAATCTTCCGCTGCTAATCCGCCCTGTGCTGCTGGATCAAAAATTGGCATCGATGGGGGTGCCTGTGCAGGGGAGCCTGCGGTGGCATTTACCATCCGTGTGTGCTCCCTCCCACCTCCTCCTCCAGCGCGGCTGAGGAAACAGGGGGCAGCTATTTCAGGAAGTCTGCGTAACATACTATTAAACCATTTGTGCTGGCTGAGAAGGAGATTTGGTTTCTGGCGTTCCCCTCCAGTCCTAGCTGTGTCAGCAAGGTGAACACTACAGAAGGGCTTTCACTTTAGTCACAGGAATCAGTCTGCTCATTGGTTTTGTTGCTACTTGCCGTCTATTTTATTTTATATCTATTTGGTTTATATTATTATTGTTACTATGTTTATTAGTGATTTCTATGGATTATTCACTGGTGCCCAGGTATATCAGGTTTTTATCTCCCAGAGGGCTTGTAGGAAATAAAATGTGCTGGTGTGACCGTCTGCCCATGAGAGCCTTTGTGTCAAAAGCAGTTCTCCATGGAATGGAAAGCTCCGTTTTTATTTGTTCTTTCTTTTCCTGTGTCTGTGTTTTACTCCGGTGAGTAAAACTGACCCAATAAACAATTCAATATGTTTGTGAGAAATCTACGAGCAGAGAAGAGGTTCAGGTTTACAGAGTTGAGGTGGGGCCAGTCCTGGAACAGGGACAATTCCTTGGGATACAGCACCCAGCCACACAGCAAGAATAGCAAGTAGTGAACGCCCTTAGCAACTGGCTTGTGGAAAAAAATTAATTTGCTAAAGAGCATCGGCACTAAGTCGCCTTGAAGAGTTGTAAATCACAAGGCTGTACAAAGGGAAACCAGCTCCTGCCTAGTCTGTGAGCAGAGACAGACTATTATGATGGATTCAACTATTCCTAACTAATAAGAACTTAATAGGAATTCAGAAAATGCTGGGCTCATCCAAATCAAAGACCAAGCTCCTGCTGATGTTGGCAGAGGCAGGATGGCACCTCATGTAAGATTTTTCTCAGCAGAGGACGATTGCTTGTTTCCTTCACTGCATTCAGGTTTTCAGCCCAGGACCAGCTGCCTCTGCCAGACCTTGTGCTCCCACAGCTCCCACCTCAGCAGGCAGCAGGACCAAGGGGATCCAGCAGGATGTCCAGCTCAGGCCCTGGCACAGAGGGTGCTGTGGATAAGAAAGCCAAGACCAGAGCAAGACAAAGCTACAGTGAGGGCTCTCAGGAAGGCTCTCTCACCAGCTGGGTGGTGTGGGAGCAAAGTCAGACCCTTCTATAGCTAAAACCAACCCTGACACGGGATCTTTTCTCCCCTGGCTGATCCAAACACTTGCAAAAGATAGGTTTTCTTTTCTCTGGCAGCACATCACCAAATGGGATTTGCAACAAGGAGGTGTGGGATAACAGCCCATCCCTCATACCCAACAGAGCCTGCAGGCTTCTTTTGCTGCTTTCAAGTTTCCTGTGCATTAATCCCCACAATAACACACGATTACCAGAAAAACCTTAGGAAATAGGGGGCAGGGGGATATGGACACTTTTCAGAGAGAAAGGTATAAAAGGAAGCAAAAAACAATCACAGTGGGAAAACATAGGTCGTTTGCTCTTCCATTTTTCTGTCAAATGGTGATTAGAAGAGAAAATGTTCCTTCTGTACCAGTCAGGAAAGGAAGAAACATGTACCACTTCTCTCTCAAGAAAAAAAAAAAAATCCAGTGAAATAAGAGTGATGCCATTTCTCTAACTCAGAGAAGCAAAGCAGTCTCCAGGAGTCTGTGAAGGTTTGTGAAGGTGCCCTTGCAGTTATTGTGAAAAAAGCTTGTTTCCCAAATGTGTACAGTGGCACAGATGACTCCAGTAAGCTGCTTGTCAGTTCTTGGGTGTTGCCAGCTGCCCAAACCTGCCTCCAGTGTCTCTCACCTTCAGTTTTCAAAAATTTTCTGAAGGTTTGGAGAGTTTCTCTGATGCTGCTCCCACATCTTTCTTAAGATCACAGAATCACAGGGTTGGAAAAGACCTTCAAGATGATCGAGTTCAACCCATGCCCTAACATCTCAACTAAACCATGGCACCAAGTGCTACATCCAATTTTTAAAAATACATCCAAGAATGGTGATTCCACCACCTCCCCAGGCAGACAATTCCAGTACTTTATTACTCTTTCTGTAAAAAACTTTTCCTAATATCCAACCTGTATTTCCCTTGGCACAGCTTCAGACTGTGTCCTCTGGTTCTGTCAGTGCTTCCTGGAGAGAGCCCAACCCCACCTGAGCACAGCCACCCTTCAGGGAGTTGTAGAAAGTGATAAGGGCACCCCTGAGTCTCCTTTTCTCCAGGCTGAACACCCCCAGCTCCCTCAGCCATCCCCCACAGGGTTTGTGTTCCCAGCCCCTCTCCAGCCTCGCTGCCTCCTCTGGACAGGCTCGAGCATCTCCAGCTCCTTCCCAAACTGAGGAGCCAGAACTGGGCACAGCACTCGAGGTGTGGCC
The DNA here is from genome assembly GCA_013397295.1 of Polioptila caerulea. Taxonomy (NCBI): domain Eukaryota; kingdom Metazoa; phylum Chordata; class Aves; order Passeriformes; family Certhiidae; genus Polioptila; species Polioptila caerulea. Next base: position 339,077 of record VYXF01011287.1, read on the forward strand.
TCACCAGTGCCCAGTGCAGGGGCAGAATGACCTCCCTGCCCCTGCTGGCCACACTGTCCCTGATCCAGGCCAGGGGCCAGTGGCCTTCTTGGCCACCAGGGCACAGAGCTGGCCCATGTCCAGCCGGCTGTGGGCCAGCACCCCCAGGCCCCTTTCTGCCTGGGCACTGTCCAGCCACACTGTCCCCAGCCTGTAACATTGCAGGGGGTTATTGTGGCCAAAATGCAGGACCCAGCACTTGGACTTGTTAAACCTCATTTTACTGGCCTCTGTCCATCCATCCAACCAGATCTCTCTGCAGAGCCCTCCTACCTTCCAACAGATCAACACACACTCCCAGCTTAATGTCATCTGCAAATTTACAAATGAACAATCCAATACCCTCATCCATGTCATCCATAAAAATATTGTACAGGGCTGGCCCCAGCACAAGCCTCTGGGATGGCATTAAGCCTCAGCAGTGCTTGTCCTGGTGTGTCTTGCTCTGGCTGTGCTCTCCAGATGTTGGCACTGGAGAAAACAAAGGTTGCCTCTGAATAAATCTTTTGACTTCTCTGCTTCACAGCAGAAAGCTACAGCTCGGAATTGGGCTGTACAGAAATGCACTTATGGAACATACAAATTTTGATGTTCTTTATTTCTGGTCTGGGATCATGGGTTATTGTATTCTAGAACAAATGATAGCTCAGATGACACAAACACAGGTTTCAGCTCACCTAACAAGTATATTTCTAGTTCACCTCTTCTCCTCAGCATTTCTGCATTGTGATGCCTCTTTTTTTTTTTTTACAACTAGCATTTTTGTTTAAGCCAGAAATAATGTTTGGATGTGTTTAGGATAAACCTAATTAGCATTTGGTTTCAAGGAGAGCACATTTACCTATGCCAAGGCAAGTCCAAGCAGCATGCTAATTCATGAGATGGAGTAACAAGCTCTACAAAACTGCAGCATGTCACTGAATTCGTGGCATTAGGCACAGACTGGAGCTGCCTGATCGATGTGCAGCAGTGAATGGGGCAGAGCTCACAAATGGCTGTGTCACCCCTGCGGGCTCTGGCACCCCAGTTCACAAGTCCCAGTGCCATGGCCTGTGTTAGTTTTGTGGGTGCTGATGACACCAAGCACAATATGGTCTCATCTAATACCATGTCACACAAGGAGTCACTCAGGCTAGTGGGTGTAAAAGCCCTTTGTTCAACCTGGCCCTTTGACAGTCAATTCGTGTTCCCCATCTAACACAACATAGTTAAAAACAAACAAGCAACCCAGTATAGAACATAAGCAGCTGCAGCAGAATATATATTTCATTTTTACATTAAAAACTACTTACAGTGATAGATGACAGCATGGTACAATCCAGAAACCAGCTGCCTATATTATGCATTATATCAATATTTATTTTAATTCTAGAGAACCATAGTCTGGGGACTTTTACTAAAATAGACACTGCAAATGGTATCCTGATGGATTATTCTTCATTCCAAAGTAACTTTACTTGGACATCTCTGAATTCTGTTTGTCACTTGTTCTCTCAGTTTTTCAGCATGCTGAAAAAAGAAATGATAGAATAAAAATAGAGCTAACTGTGTAACTGAGGTGAGAATAATCTTCCCTGGCAATAGAGCGCAATTGGTCTCCAATTGTAATTACTGCCTTTCTCATGCTCTAACAATAGATCTGAAATGATGTTTTGGGGATACAGGGCTTTCCTTCACAGAGCCATTGCCGTGTGATTCCCTGGGTTGAGTGGCTGTGATTCTTCCCTGTCCCCCTGAAACCTTTCCCAGTACCAGAGACAAACTGCCTAAGCAAACAGCACACACGTGTAGCACTTGGTGTCATGCAGAAGGAATCAGCTCAGCACATAACCCGAGCTGAGGCTCTGCCAGCACTGCCGATGGTGCAAACTCTGCTGGGAGCAAAGGGAGCCAGAGCTGGGCAGGCAGAGCAGCCAGAGCCCCCAGTGCACAGCAGCCTGTGCTGCCTCTGGAGTGACCCAGGGTAGCAGTTCCTTGAGGCCACTTCCCTTACAACAGACTCAACATTTAAAAGCCTCAAAAGCCATAAATAAGGACATTTTGCTGTGTCATTAATCTACAAGATTTTTCTGATGCTCTTCCCTTGCAGAGCCTTGCAGAGCCTTGCAGAGGTGAAGTAGTGTAGAAAATGCAATTCAGGAGTCATCAAAAAGGAACACAGACAATTTTCGCCCCTTGAAAATGTGTTTATGTTTTTGTGTCATCTTCAATGCATAATTGCTCTTTTTGGTGGGCAGCATGGCTAAAATGTAGCATTCATGTCTATTAGAAATTGGAAACAGCCAGCTATTTCTTTGATGCAGCTCTTTTTGTTTGCAAGCAACTGGTATGTAGAATGCAGGAGGAATCAAACAAGAGGAAACTATTTCTTTTCCTCCAGTTTCAACTTTGTTTCTGGAAACACTTTAACCTCAGAACTCTCTCTGAGCATTTTCTCAGTCCTGCTACAAGGGGTGCTATGATTACTGCTTGCTTGCTGACTTTCCTGAAGCTGTCCATGTAGTTTCTCTTACTTATCATACATACAAGCATCCTCTTCTACTCATTTCCATAGCTACCTATTTCAGTTTAATCAATATCTTAAGTGAAAGATGGCAGTTGCACACTTCATTTCCCATATAACTCTATTAGCCAGGTTAATGGTGATATTTAAAACCCAGCACTATGCTGAGGATATTCAAATCAATTATCATTCCTTTGTTATTGCTGTTACTGCAATGATCCAGAATCACAGAATCATAAAACCACAGAATTGCAGAATGGGCCAGGTTGGAAGGGAGCACCATGAGACATCTGGTTCAACCTTCCTGCTCAAACTCTGGGGAGCACACGGCACAGGATTGTGTCCATATGGGTCTGGAATAGATCCAGTGAGGGAGACTCTCAGCCTCTCTGGACATCAGTTCCAGTGCTTCGTCACTGCACAGGAAAGAAATTCTCCCCCATGTTCAGGTGGAACTTCCTGGCCATCAGTTCCTGCCCGTTCCTCCTGTCCCATCGCCCCATGGAGCAGAGCCTGGTCCATCCCCTGAGCCCTCCCTGCAGACACTGACAGACAGGGATGAGGGCCCCTCTCTTCTCGAGGCTGAACAGGTTCAGCTCCCTCAGCCTTTCCTCACTGAGGTGCTNGGTTTGGAATAGATCCAGTGAGGGAGACTCTCAGCCTCTCTGGACATCAGTTCCAGTGCTTCGTCACTGCACAGGAAAGAAATTCTCCCCCATGTTCAGGTGGAACTTCCTGGCCATCAGTTCCTGCCCGTTCCTCCTGTACCATTGCCCCAGGGAGCAGAGCCTGGTCCATCCCCTGAGCCCTCCCTGCAGACACTGACAGACAGGGATGAGGGCCCCTCTCTTCTCGAGGCTGAACAGGTTCAGCTCCCTCAGCCTTTCCTCACTGAGGTGCTCCAGTCCCTCCATCATCTTTGCCACCCTCCACTGAAACCGCTCCAGCTCTCCTGTCATGATGAGCCCCGAGCTGGACACAGCACTGCAGATTATCCTCACCAGGGCAGAGCAGAGGGGCAGGATCACCTCCCTCCACCTGCTGGCAGTGCTCTTCTTAGTGGACTCAAATCCTTCAGCTCAAATCCTCTTGGGACACAGTTTCAGAGGGAAGCAGCCACTGCCATTTGCTTTACACAGTCTGTGCTCCCTCTCATCTGCAGGATGACTCCTATGCACAGTATAGTGCCAACATCCTGCTCCTTGCTGAGGTCTGCACCCTTACAGTGCCTCTCCACGGGGAGCTAGGGCACGACCAGGATGTCATCTCCTTCCCCAGCACCAGACGAGGCAGGACCTGCCAAGACAGGGGCTGCATTTCCAGGAGATCCCAAGGGCCTCTGTTGTAGGGTCTGACTCTGCGGCAGATGCCTGTGGTGGGACACAATTTTGTCTTGAGTAGCTTGCAGCAGGCCCAGAGCGAAAGCTTTCATCATCCTCAGACTCCTGGCTCCAGTGATGAGCATTTCTAAAACTCTTGAGTTGAAAAGTTGTCTAATCTCCCAGCAAATCTTAGAAAATAAATCCCACCCCAGAAACAAGTTTACTAAAATGTTATGATGCTTTTATTATTGGCATTAAACCTCAGATAAGCTTTAATGGGAGATGCTCAGTGGTGACAAGACATTTTCTGCCCTTGCACTCATTAAAGGTTAAAAGTAGAAGGGTATATCTCTTAAGATATAGGACAATATATATATGTATGTAAAGATAATCATCCTTCAAACAGTGAACCCTGAAAAGGGCTGCGTGGGTGTAGCCTAAGGAATGACATAAACATCAACCAATAATTTTTACGTTTTCTCTTTCTTGGTGTAAGCTTCAGCAGCTGGGTCCCATATGAATATGTCATGACAGATGACAGTGATAGGAGCAGATGAACCCCAAGGCAACCCACTATCCTGTCAAGGAGAGGGCAGAGCTGGGTCCCCTAAATATGCATAGGCTGTGTCACTGACAGCAATTTACTGCTGTGGTCAGGCGCCTGGAGTCTGTATTCTTCTCCAAGAAGCAGGTTTTAAAATATTTTTAGGCATGAATACCATTAAAGTTTGTCTTCAGTAAGGATCGCTGACAAAGGAGAGCCCAGTCTTCCACAGCCTGGTGAAAATTTCTCTTTTTTTAGTCTGGCATTCAAAACGATGCTTAACTAAGCCCTGCCACTGCCTTACCTGCCTTACCTAGCAACGTCAAGCTGACAAGATAGGAAAAGAGGTTACTGGGATGATTTGTTTACAAATACAATATGTTACAATAAATGTTTACATTCTATAACAGGCTTACACCTGTGTTTTGTCTGGCTATGTCCATGTGGTTCAAAACACTAAAAATGGAGGCAAATGAATTTTTTTCTCCTAAAGGTGAGGTTTTCAGCACCAAAGGGTGCAAAAGAAGTGGCCAATCCATTACCTCTATTCGGAGCTGTATAAACAAAGCAGCCACCCTGTGATGCTGGCAATACACAGCCTGCTGCTCAAAAGGTTGGGTCAGTTCCTCTTCTGGCTTGCACCACAAAAAAGGCAAGTGACTGCCACAGACTGTGTTTGACAGTGCAAAACAAGGGCTGAATCTTGCTCCTGGTGTCTCTGTAATATAAGGAATTCAAGAGCCTCATTTAAATATTAAATCCTTCCTTTTCCATACCCCATTTTCATTTGCTTTTCTCCATTTCAAATACCTTCTCTGCTCTCAAGCAGTGACCAAAAGCTTTCTCTGGTATTTTGAAGGGATGCCAGTGATTTCTTTTTGCAGGGATTCATATCAGGGGAAACTGGTTTGCATATTGCTAAAATAAACTGTGCACAATCAAGTAAAAGAGGGGATGTTAGGGCTAAGGTCATAGTTAAAGCCAGTCTGGAATTTGCAGCCAAAAGATGGATCAAATCCCTCTGTATCAAACTTCCCTGGCTGAGTTTAATTTCCAGATTTTAGAGACTAGCTCTTGCATATGGCGCAGAGGAGTTAACATTATTTTCTGGCATATCAACTCATTTCTGAATTATGTTAATTTTATTTCTCATTTATTTCTAAATAATTGTAAATATCGGACTTTACAGATGCAAGATCTGATGGCACCTTAAGGTTTCTGTTCCTTTGTACCTGGGGAATTTCAGGCACCACAAATCATTCCTCCTGCTTTGGGTGTCAGGTCCGAATTATACTGAGTTTAACCAAAGGGAATGGTTGGGTTTGCCAGTATTGTGAGTTTAAAAGTCTTTTACCCTTTTGCACTGCTCACCTGATAATAGAAACTATGGAGGTGGATTTTCAAGGTAACAGGGGAGTGAGATGTGTAGGATACGTGTGCTGTGCACGTGATGTGACGAGCAGGTGACAGTGCTGGGTGTAAGTGGTTAAGCCCCACTAAGCCCCAAGTGCTCCAGTGCCTCTGCAGTAGAGGAGGAATGGGCTAAGCCTGGCTCTGAGCCCCGAGGTTCTGTACCAGATCAGCAGCACCTGCGGCTGTCCCTGCAGAAGTCTCACCCATGTCACCTTCTACTCTCCTGCTCTCAGCCCGTGCCAAAGGAGCTGCTCCTTTGTGCTGGTGTGCGCCAGCCCTGACTGCCCCACAAAGCTGAGGCAAGAGCAAGGAGTGTCCTCTGAGGGCTGGCCCCATGGGGTTAAGGGCTGCTGGGCTTTCACCCCTCCAGGAACCCAGCCCTGCTCCCTCAGTGTCTCCCTGGCACACTGATTCTCTGCACCACGGGCATCTCAGCTGGCAGGGCAGAGAGATGCAGGCAGCTGCACCTATGGGATTGTGTGGGGCAGCATGGAAGGGGAAGGAGAGCCTACATGAAAGCTGTTCAGGGTAGAGGGGCTGCCCAGGCTTTGTCAGCTCACAGTTCCTCTGTTCCTCTCTGCCGGGGTCCAGATTGACTACAGAGCTGGTTTTCTCACCTCTCCCTCCCCCTTGGAGCTTGTCAGTCCTGCAAACCCACAGAGAACATTACAGACAAGCCCACACCTACACTTCAATATCGTTACCACCTCTTCTCATGCTGCCCTCCTTACTGTCCCACACATATCCCCTTTCTCTTCTCCCTCACTGCCTTTATTTATTTCTCTGTGCCCATAATATATCAACTCTCCAGTGATTCTGTATAAAGGAGCAGTGAAGAAGCTGACCAAAGAGTCAGAAAAACAGGAGAAAAGAGTTAGTCTGGGCTCTAGGAGCAGCAGAATATAGAATTAATCCAGGATATGGTCTGGAAAAGGAGAGAGAGAGAGGAGTCCAGTAAAGAGGTCATACAGAAAGCAAGGTGGTATGTGAAGATTTAGGGCTTTGCAAGACACTAGTGGAGGAATAGAGATGAAAATACATGAGCTACCCATGCCATCTGTCAATGTTTGCACAGAAATCCCACCAAACCAAAAATATTGTTTAAAATCCAATGAAGTTGCTCGTGGCACATCCCACCAACAAAAACATTAGAAAGCCATGAAGTCCCTAGGCAAGCCTTCACTTGGGTTTTGAAGCCCTTAACCGCAGCTTCACGTTCGGCATGTCACCCCTCCAACTTCTAGAACCCACAGGCTTCCTCCTCCCTTCCCACTTGAAACCTTTAACCTGAACCCTGCACGCAAACCTCTCCTGCCAAGAAAACAAAATTCAGCAGCAGTGCACCACCTAACTCACACCAGCACAGGGAGTAGGGGAGAACTTCTCCAAACCATGAACTCTCCTACAATAGATTCCCACTTGGAAACAAACAGAAAACGTTTGCACCATCTTGCATGGCTCCCTCCCACCGGGTGCTGAGATCATACACCCTGAATTCCTGCTGCTTCTCAGGGCACCACCAATCCACACAATTGTTCCTCCTGCAAACCACACTGCACAGTTTGAGTTTATGGTTACACAGCCCGTGTGGGGATGGAGGGAGGAGGTGTGGGGGTTGTGGGTGGTGGATGTGGCTGATATAATGTGGAGAAGGTGAAATCATGCTCACAGATAGCTGAAGGCTACACTAGCAATTTCATTGATTAATTCTATGGCTTTGGAAGTGCCTGATGTAGGTAAGACACTCTTTTTTTTTCTCTTTTCAGTAAATTCTGAGAGAGGATGAAGGCAGTGGTAAGGAGTAACCACTAAAACACATCAAAATAATAAGCTGTCTTTCTTTCAAAATTGTTGTTTTGTTGACACATTAAGATCACAACTGTTGGCTTCATTCTCCCACTGTGAATGAGAGTGCACTTCTGCGTTGGCCAGGACGTGGCCCTTTAATCTCATGAAGATATGGGCTGCTGCAGCATTGGGTAGGAGGAGCAGATGGCCTGAGACAGTGCAGTCATGGTTAAAAAACAGAACTCAACTGTATTTAGCAAATGCAGTAAAGTAAATTATTCTAAAATGGATAATCTCACAGTGCAGAAACAGTAGAAAACATCTTGAAGTGCACTCTCTTCTCTCAGTTTTCACCATCTTCCAACATTACTGCACGTGCATGTTTTGGCATTTTTAGCCATTTTTGGCTGACCAGAATTAAGCGGTAATTTTTCTAAATAGCTGCTGATTGCAAGTGCACTCACTTCTCCACACAGGCTGTAGCCAGGTGCCCAGAAATAAAGGCCTTTATAACCAGTGGCTTTTTCTGAAAGTGTCTCCCATGGGTTACCTATCTAGTGCACTGGGCTTTGTCTTTAGAGTTCTTACAACACAGGGAGGGAGCAAGAGCACCATTTTTCTCCTGATGTCGGTATCTGCAATGACTATTGTAATTGGTTTTAAACTAAACTGGGGTAAGTCTAGATCATAGCATTCTGTGACTGGGGAGATCTGGGTCCTCTTTGCACTGCTATAAAGAAGCAAATATGATATATCACCATTTAGAAGGGTATAGTCTTTAATGGTATAGTCTAAATAGTTGACAACTAGAGTGGCAAAGAGCAGAGTTTTTTCAGACAGAGAGAGCAAAAGCCCCTGTTGAAGCCCAGCAGTCCTGCATTTTGCAGGATGGGCTGGCCAGGGGCTCTCCTCTGGCAGCCAGACAATGCCTTCAGAGGATGCTTCCCAGCAAATCACAAGGCTCTGGGAGAGTCTCTTTGCTCATCAGATGCTTGGGTTTTTCTGCTGGGGATTCCCCAAAAGATACCAGTTGTAATTATACTGGATCCCCTGTTCAACTTACCTCATTTAGCAGAAACCGTAAGTTTAAAAAAACTTTTAATATAACCATGGGCATGAACTCAGCAGAGCACAGATTAGAAATTACCCTGCATGAGAGCTGATTTGACAGCCTCTGGGAACCAATGTAAATCCAGCGACTAGGACAGATTTCTGGGAGACTTTGGATCAGGCCAAAAAATTCTATATCTGCTCAATGCTCCTCTCAAGTTGCCCAGTATTGTGTTGGTATTATGAGGGCTGGATCATTATGCAAGGCACAGGAATAGTCCACTGTTTTGAAGCTGGTGTTTGACCAGGCACCAGAGGCCAGACATGATGGCAATAGAGAAGTAGAACACAGAAGAGCATTTGCATCAAGTGACTGGCATGGTTGTTGGTGCAGAGACCACTGACTGATTAAAATAAAATAAAATAAAATAAAATAAAATAAAATAAAATAACTATTACATAGTATAGCATAAAGCCACGTTATTAAAAATAATTCAATCCCTCGCGTGTTGTAAGGGTTTCCCATCCGGCAGGAAAACATTTCTCCAACAGGAGGAGCTCTTTGCTTTGGTGAGACGATGTCAAAGGAGTGGCCACAGTTTTACTCCAAACCCCCTCCTCCTCCTTCCCTTCCCGCCCCCGTTTCATACGAGAGCGGCAGCTTAATTGATTTGATAACAAAATAAACAGCAGCCGAGGGCTGCCCGCGGGAGACGGCAGAGGAAGGTGATGGATGCCCGCTGCACGACTTTCCCCGGCCGCCGCTCTCCGGGCCCGGCGGGAGCGAGATGAGCTGTCCGTGCGCATCCCGGAGCCCCGCGCTCCGCAGGGCTCAGCCCGCTCCTGGCTCCGCGCGGGTCCCGGCGGGCCCTGGCTGCGCGCAGCCGGCAGCGAGGCTTTCCCCTCGTTCCCCCGGAGGAGCGGGAGGTGCCGTGCAAAGGGGATGGCAGACGCAGCATCAAATCCTGCCCCGGGGGCTTCTGAGCGGAGCGAAGGGGTCAGCGCCTGGGCTTTCCCCCGGCGCCAGAGCGGGTGATGTTTTATTGTGCTTGGATCCCCTCGCTGCGCCGAAACTTCGCGGGGCGGAAAATGGTCCGCAAATCTGATTAGTCTGGGGGTGGATGTCCGACCTGAGTTTGTAGGGTAACTGTTGCCTCCAGGGCGGACGCTCCCGTCTCCTTAAAAGTCCCGAACTCACCGCGGGGGAAAGCTTCCTCCGACCCGCGGGTCTCCCCGCTAAGCCATCCCTCTAACCGCGAGCATTGTTGGGGGTCGCCGCCGGCCTGGTATCTCCCACCTCACTTCCCACCCGTGCCAAAAATTCCCCCGCAGCCAACCCAAGCGATAGCAGCTGACTTTGCAGAGCGAATTAATCTGCTGTTCGTAAAGGCACTTCGCTGTAGTTCTGGGAACCAGCGGGCCGAGAGCCCGCATAAAGGTTGCCACGGAGGGAAACCGCCGTGGGGGCTGAGCTTGTCCGCAGGGCATATTTGTAACGGGGAAAAGCGGTTCCCGAGGAGCCGCAGCAGCAGAAGGAAAAGCTGCCGAAACAGCTGCGCTAAGCGGCGCCCGGCCACAGCTGTGCCCTCCCGAGGGGACTGTCCGCGACCCTCGTCTCCCGCGGGCACCGCGGGCTGCGCTCGCCCTCCTGGGAATATCCCCACATTGACCCTCGGGTCCCCATTCCTGCCGCAGGAGAGTCTCTGCGCCTGCCCCCATACACCCTCCGCTGTCCCTGGGGCAACTGCAGAGCCGCTCGGAGCCCGGCGATCTCGGGCGGGGGCTGCGGGATCCCACGCGTGTGCGGGTGGCGGGGCGCGAACGCAGAGGGCAGGGCATGGGCAAGGGTTCCATCTGCTCCCGCCTTCTGGGATTAGCGCAGCCACGAGAGCACCAGCGTGGAGTTTCCAGCACCTTGTCCGCAGTTTCAGCTTGTTTTTCTTCCTAATTATTTTTAAAGACTCGATGACTTCTCTGTGTGGGTTGTGCTTTTTTATTTTTTTTTTTCTTCTTCTTCTTATTTTGGGGGGTTTCTGGGTTTGAATTTTGGGGTTTTTTTGGTTGGTTGGTTGCTGGGGTTTTTTTTCCTCTGGTTTTGTCTGCTCTGCGCTGCAATGGGGATTTTGAGCTGTGGAACCCAAAACCGAGAACCGTGACTAATTTAGGGGTGTATTTCTTCAGTGCATTCATTTTAAGACAGTAAAACTTAAAAGATGGAGTGGAGGGGCTGTGAAAGGGAGAAAGAGGCGGGAACGCGGTGCTGTGGCTCTGGTGAAGTCTAAGACACCCTGACACACGTCCGGGGCTGTCGGTGTGCGGGGCTGGGGGCGCGGGGGGTGAACAGGCAGCTGGTGACGAGCAGATTGCCGTATGATTTAGAGCGATGATGAGGTTTATCATTTGAACACTGATGAATTCAGGGAACATGAGAGCTGCAATTGACATTCCTAAAAACAATTAAACCGGTGGGGAGTACTGCTGGAAAATCGATACGGCCCAATGTAATACGGTTTGACTATAAACAGATTCCTCCCGTAGTAATAAACCACGAAGTGAGTGTGAAGTGCCGCGATTCCCTGCCTGAAAGGAGGTCTGCTCCCTTCAGCGTCTCAAAACACATCCCCTCTCGCCCTCGGCAATGCTCCCCGGCTCCCGCGGTGCGTCCTGGTGAGCCGGGGCGACGGTACCAAATACCTTTGTGAAATTCTCCAGCAGCAAACGTTCATAACCCCGAAGGGAGGTCGGGGGAGGTATTTAAATAGCTTCCCGAATAAGTAGCGAGCGCCTTTGGTCTTGGACGAAAATAAACTGGGAGTTAAGCTTTAAATATCCAGGCTTGATTTAAGAGCACGATGCACTCGGCTGAGTGCGCTCTCGGGGTGGCTCCCCGAGAGGAGGCCAAGGAAAGGAAGGGGAAAGGGAACAGTGAGGGAAGGGAGGGAAGAGAGGAAGAATGAGGAATGGAAGGGAAAGGAGGCCTCCGGGCCCCGCTCGGGCTGTGCCGCCCCCGCTGCTCGCCTCTGAGCCCGGAGGCGACGTTTCCTGCGTCCCCTCGGTCGGACTGGGATGGGAGGACCGAGTCCACGCCACGGCCCCGCAACCGCGTGGAGGCTTCCAACAGAGGGCGAGGGAAGCCTGGCTGGGGTCCGAGTCCGCGCGGGGACCGGGATCGACATTAGGGCCCAGCTCGGCTCCCCGGGACCCCCCCACCCGGCTGGCTGCTCCCAGCGGAGAGAGGCTGCGGGGAAGAAAAGGGGAAACCGGCGCCAGGCAAACCCCGGGGGCGTTTGTGGAGCTGGCTTTCATTTCGGTTTGGCTGGCGAGAGAAGCGCTCGGGGCCGCCGAGCCCCGCTGTGCNCGCCGGCTGCGAGGGAAACAGGATCCCGCTGCCGTGCGCTGCACGGGAGCCTGTTCCTGGCAGCCGCCGGCTTCCCGGTGCCTCCAAGGAAGAGGATACAAGTTGAATATTGTTTGTACGGCCGGGACAAAATATCCAGGGCTGACAGGGATGGG
>VYXF01011287.1:412301-469425 GCA_013397295.1 Polioptila caerulea
AGCGCTCGTGGCGCTGCCAGCGTTTGGCCGGGCCTCTGTGAGCCGGTATCCCCGACAGGCAGCTGCTGGTGGGGAGAGAGAGGAGGGGGAGGGACAGGGTGTGCGAAGAGTTAAAAGTCTGCTGCTTGTTGCAATGAAATTATGGCTGGCAGTGGCGCCGCTCCTCGTTCAGCAGACCTCCACTTTTAAACAGTTCACGAGAAGTTCATCAGGGCGGCGATGATTATAACCGCACACACGCGCGCACTCGGGGCGCACAGCGACACAGGGTGGCTTTGGGGAAGGGGCTGGCAGCCGTCGGGGGCACGGGCTCTGACCTGCCTGGTGGCCCCGAGACGTCCCAGCACATCCCTGCGACCGGGCGGGTTTCGCCCTTGCTCGGGTGGTGGTGGCTGTGGGACATGGGGGCCTCCAGATTATCCGCTTTTGGCTGGGTAAGCTCTCACTCCCCCCACGCAACTTCAGCATTTCGCTATCTGCACGTGTCAGGGGATTGATGGGCTCTAGTTCAGGCACCTCGCCTTATCTTAATGATACATTTCCACCGAGGAAACCAGGCGGGCGCAGGCAGCCCCTCTGCGGAGCCGTGGCCCCAGAGGGAAGCGGGGCGCAGAGAGCGGGGCTGTGTGCCGTCGAGGCCCTCCTCCGAGCCGGTGTCTGTCCCTCACAGATGAGGCAGTGCACGAGGTGGCTACTAACCTTACGTGAAACCCTAAATCACTCTCTCCATGCTGCTGCTGCCTCTATTGAAAACATTACGAGCGGCGCATCTGGAAACCAGTAAATCTGTCCAGAAAACGTCTTTCCAGTGAAATAACTCCTTTTGAATGATAGCGCGGTAACTAACCTCCGTGGATTTTTGTTTCCTCGCGGCGATTTGTGCGGACTTCATTAGGAAAAGCTAACCGTTGTGGAGAAAGGAGGGTCAATGCGGCGTTTCATTAATATACATTTGTTCCAGACGTGGAGTTTTGCACAAAAGGCCTCTCTGAGGGGAGAAAAAAGTGTTGGGGAACAAGGCTTTCCTGCCGTTTCAGTTCTTAAACCACTCTGAACGTGTGTGAAGTATTGTGTTAAAGGCCCAATCTGGGCTTCTTCCCCATTAAATGCCAAAGTGATCATTTGCATATTTTGTAGCCTGACAAAGGAAATGAGTTTGCTGGGGAAGCATGGATGCTTTGGGAGACGTTAGGCATTAAACTCCCAGTGGTCAATCGCCCGTTACTGGCTGGTGTGTGAGTAAAAGGAGTATCATGCCTCCTGCTTAAAGGCTTCTATTTTTGTGAGAGAGGAAGAGCTGAGGGATATCCTGTGCATTAAAGGCTCCCCCTACTTATTAACCCAGCATTTAGCAGCAGGATGCAGGCTGAAGCTCAGTCAAAAGAAACGACTCAACCTCCGAAGAGCAATTAAAATCTTGCACTGGAATAAATCATGCGCCGCGATAATCCTGTTAATAAAACGCAGCTTGTCCTGACACTTCGCTCATGCAGCAAACTAGAATTTAATGCGAGCGGAGGTGGCATTAGGCAAGGTAGAGGGGAGGAAAAGCCTTTCCCTCTCTGCCACTGGACGCGAAAATGTGGTTACCTTTCACCTGCCTCTCTGGCTGCACACAGCGCCGATCCTCTTGGACTGCTAATACTTCTCCAGTGAGCCTGCTAATGATTTCTTTCCCTGGAGTGAGCAGGCATCATTGAATTACTGAAAGCACTCGCAGCAGCAGCAGCAGCAGCAGCGGCAGCAGCAGCAGCAGCAGCAGCAGCAGCAGCAGCAGTAGCAGCAGCAGCTCTGATACAGAAGCCACCAGGGCTCCTCACTTAATCAAATCAAGGGGTGGGGAGCTCGCCAACCCACTTACTATTTTTAACCCCTTTCTCCAAGTTAGTCATGTGCAGATGCTAAATGGGAGGTTTTTATTTAGATGCCTTCTGTAGCAGTGTCTCTTCAGTTTTAAGTCCTCGTGTAAAAGCCTTATCGGCAATCAGCGTAGCTAATACACGCGGTATGTGGTTGTTCTTGCCGTGCTCTCCTGCTCCTGTGTGTTCCTAATTCAGGGCTTTTGTGAGCGCCTGTGGGTTGTTTGAATGTTCCCCCAGGCTCACAGGGTCTCCCTCCTTGGTTCAGTCTGTGTGAGAGGAAGATTTGGGGACTGGTGTGTACTTGGCTGGCAGAGTCATTTCTTGTGGAAATGAAATGCTGTGGAGAAACTTTTATTTGTCGATAGTCTGGAATGATTCTTAATTTTCTGGATGTGCACTGGGGAAAAGATCCATCTCCTCTGACCTATAAATGCCCTCAATTTGCTCCTTTATTGCCGGGTATCTCCCTTAGCGGTTAACGTAGGCAGCTCACTCCCTGCACCAATCCTGCATTCATTATTAATTACCCGGAGGGAGGCTGGCTGCTCCGCTCTGATGTTTGCACTTCCTCCTAGACAAATCTGCTCAACTTTTTTTTTTTTCCTTTTTCCTTCTTCTCTTCTTTTTTTTAGTAGAATTCTGTGAAGTGAAGAAAAGAGTTGATTTTTTAAGAAGACGTCATGCTTTCTGCAACTCCCCTGTATGGCAACGTTCATAGCTGGATGAGCAATGAAAGGGTCCGCATGTGTGGAATTAATGAAGACAGGTAAATATTTAAGCTTCTGGCAAGTTAAACCACACTGTAATTCTGCAGAGTGAGGTCTCAGAGTTTGCTCGCTTCCCTAATGCTGGAGCAGAAAGCTGCCACCTTGCATTGAGATCAGCCCAGCTTGGAGGGAGGGCAAAGGGAGAGAGTCAAGATGTGCCTGAGAGCAGTAGAGCAGATGCTGATTTAGTATGGAACAGGCAACCTGGGTCAGTGAAGTGGGGACACCCCCAAAGCAGCCTTTGAGTGTGCTTTTACAATTAATTTACTATTTTGCATTTGTGAAGGGGAATTAAACCAAATAGTGCATGTTTTCTTGTGATGACTCTCTGCAGCAGAGGGGCTTGTGCCTGCAACTTGGTGTTCCCTGCCTTTGGACCAACAACTTGTCATGTGGAATAGGATCAGTAGTGTTTGTCTCCCACAAGTGAATTTCTCCTCCTCACCTCTTTTCCTGCTGAACATAATTCAATTGATGATCAGAATTACAGTGTTAGATGGGGTGACACAGGCACTAGCAGGTGTCCCCTTCCCTTAAATCCCAGCTTTTTAAAAAGCAAAATGATGCTGGACAGAAGCTGCAGATGCGCCTCCAGTTCTCTGTGCCAGTTTTGTGTGGTTTTAGTGCTTTTCTCTCTTCTCATTCTCTGTTCTCACTGTTGTGTGAAAAGCCTCCAAAAAGCTGGTGGAAGTTTTTGGTCTTTGCAGGGAATACTCTTTGCAAACATAAGCTGGAGGAAAACAGCCAAGCATCTCACTTTGCTTTCTCACCCTCCCTCCCCACTTTCCACCCTGTTGTTTAGGGATGATAGCTGTATGTGCTACTTGCAGGGAAGGTGAATCTTTTAAAAACAAATGGATTAAAAATCACATTTCTGCTTCATGGTGATGGTGTGCCTTTAAGCACTTTGATTGAAAGTAGTTCTTTTGGGTAATGCTGAAACTTTCCTTCTGCTGCATGTCAGTGATTTTTATCCCTGGGATTTGGAATTTGGCACTAAGGTATATTCTTTATTGGTGATTTCTGTGATAACAAGTCCCAGTGCTGCAACACTGGTATGGCACAGATGTGCAGCTCCCTCTTTAGCATGGAAGAGCTGATGTTCATATGATATTAGTGTGTGTGTTTTAATTTTATCCTCAGCAGTGTTTATGGGTGGTATATGAACAGAGTATGTTTAAAATGGAATATTCTCCCCCTGGAAAAAGGAAAGGGCAAGGAGCAAAAGAGAAGACCTTGACAAAAAACTGCTTGCTTTGGAAGAGGCTGCTCTGAGATGTACTTGGTGTGTTCTCGTTGTCAAAACCCTCTGTGCTTATTTTCAAATGGTCCTTGCTTGTCAAAGTAGTCGGCATGTATGGGTATAGAGAAGGATAAATATATTGTCTTATGGGATTTCTCTAGGGGAATCAAAATATGGAGGTGATATGATACTGTACTGGTCCAAAACATGCAGGATGTTTTCAAATAGTAAGCTTGTGTTTTTCAATAGGAAAATTCCCGTTAACGATGGTGATGCACCGAAAAGCAGACTGGAGTTGAGGGAGGAAAATCACCTGAATCACAGTGTGGTAAGAAGTTACAAGCTTTATGCTGCAGATCAATGTGTGCCTGTCTCCCCACCATGACTCCTGCCCCTGGCTGTTACTATGTGATCCATTTGGAGAAATGATTAAAGCACCTTCCTTTTGCAGCCCTAGTGGGTTTGGGCACATCCGGGTTGTTTCTGTGAAACAGTGAAGTTGAGACTTTGCTTGTTTATCTTGTTAATCTCTTGATGCTTTGTGATATGTGTTGTTGTATGATGTCAGATTCTTAGTTTTGCTCTTAGGAATAATGCCATGTGGAATTCCAGCATGTGTAACAAAAACAGTTCATGTAAGCATTAAGAACATCAATGTTCCAGCAAAGTTGGTGGGGTTTTCCTTTCTTTAAATCCACATTAGGAGCAGCAGGTGGGAAAGAAATTTGATGGCAGACCTTTCTTCATGCTGCATCTTCAGATGCCTTGCCCCATGAATCTTGTGGTGGTGGTGAGCCCCAGAGCAGAGCTGTGGTGGAGGGAGAGGTCCTGGAGGAGAATGAGGAGGAGAGGCACTCTCTGGTCTCAACGCCACAGCCCACATCCTCTTGCTCTGGGAGAGCTGGGGCTGAAGAGCCAGTGGTTGCACCGGAGCAGTGCCTCTTGAGCATCGTCTCTGTGCCACTCCTGGCTGCTTAAGTCCTCACACCTTTGTTCCTGGCTGTTTGAATTTTGGATTTGGAGAGATTGGTGTTGATGTTTTGGGTGTTATACATATTGCTCCGTAGGTTTCAGTTCTCACATTTTCCAGTGTAATCAGCCTCTGTAGGTTTTCACAACGAACAGCATGTTTGCATTGTTACTGTTTCTCGTCCAAAATGCTGATCTATCTGTAGCTTGAATGGTCGTCATGTTAGTGAGATGTGAAAGTAACATGCTTCTTGTTCTGTAAAGGTGGATGCAACTGCAGCGCATCGCATTGACGGTCTTGCAGCATTGAGTATGGACAGGTCTGGGCTCATGCGAGAAGGACTCAGAGTCCCCAGTAGCATTGTCTATTCCAGCTTGTGCGGACTTGGCTCGGAAAAATCACGGGATGCTACGGGTTCGATAGCCAGCCTGGGATTTACTCCTGAAAGAAATCCAGAGATACAGTTTAAGGCTAATCCCCCCGAAGCGGTGGAAAGCGCAGCTGTCTCTGGAAAAGCCCCGAATGGCTTCAGCGCTATATACAAAACGCCACCTGGAATACAAAAAAACTCTGTCCCGACAGGGGAGACACTGGGTTTGGACCGAGCTGCGGGTGACAGGCAGAGTCCCCTCGGTGTCAATGGTGCTAGTTACCTAAGGCTCCCCTGGGTAAACCCCTACATGGAGGGTGCAACGCCCACCATATACCCTTTCCTTGACTCACCAAATAAGTATTCATTGAACATGTACAAGGCATTGCTACCTCAACAGTCCACCTACAGCTTACCGCAGCACCTGGCTTACTCGCCCGTATGTACGAACGGTGAGCGTTTTTTATACCTGCCTCCTTCCCACTACGTTGCCCCTCACATCCCTTCATCACTGGCGTCGCCCATGAGGCTCTCGACTGCTTCGGCTTCACCAGCAATCCCACCTTTGGTGCACTGTCCGAATAAGAGCTTGTCGTGGAAGATGGGTGTGAGCCCAGGCAACCCTGTCGACACGCACGCCTACCCCCACATCCAGAGCAGCAAGCAGCCCCGGGTCCCCACCGCCAAGCCGGCCCCTGCCAACTTGCCAGCAGATCCCTCGCTCCTGCTGCCGCACTCACCCCGGCCATCTCCCCGCCTCCCCCTGCCCGCCCAGGTCGGGGATGCCTACGCTGATTTCCACAAACATTTCCCCAGGATCACCACCTCTCCCTCCTCTGCTGTTACGCTCCCAAAGCCGTACGTGAACATCGGCAGTGAATTTCCACCTGCTCGCCTCTCCAATGGGAAGCTTCCCAAAGGCAGTGATACTGGGGAAGCACCCCTGCCATCTGCTCCCCATACACGGAAAGCTGGCCATGACCGAAAGGACAGCAGGTCTCCCCCACTCCTGGAGAAGCAGACTCCAACCAAAGATGTCACTGACAAACCACTGGACTTGTCGGCAAAAGTGGTTGATGCGGAAACTGCCGGCAAGTCAGACCACGGTAAGAAAATTATGCCAACGGTGCTGGTGCATGGAAGAGCAGGAGGAGGGACGCACTTGCCAGGCAGTGACATCGTTCAAAAAGAAACCATTTCTCCTGGGAACAGCTGTCCCATCTACAGGCCCGAAATTATCAGCACGGCGCCATCCTCCTGGATTGTTCCTGGTCCCAGCCCTGGTGAGGAGGCTGGGAAGAATGTCCAACTGAAAAACAAGGCACTGGACTGGGTTATGCCACAGCCACGGAGTTCCTCCTGCCCCAGGATGGGTGGCACGGAGGCAGTGGTCGGCAGTGTTTCAGGGACGGTGTCAGCGGGGGGACGGCCAGCGTCAGCGTCACCAGCTCCCAATGCCAACGTGGACTGCGCCAAGGCGGCCCGGAGCTCTGCAGAGAGCACTGCCTCAGTCATACAGCACGTCGGGCAGCCCGTCGCCACCCCTGCGAAACACAGCAGTAAGGTGGCCAAATCCTGTGGTCAGGAAGCCAACTTCAAGGCGACCGAGACTGCCCTGGCCTCCAGCCCCATCTTCCTGCCGCCTAACGAGGCGTTTCGCTCCCCGCCTCTGCCCTACCCCAGTAGCTACCTCCCGTATCCAGTGCCGGAGGGGATCGCCATCAGCCCTCTCACCCTCCACGGGAAAGGACATGTCTACCCACACCCTGTCTTGCTGCCCAATGGCAGCCTGTACCCCACCCACCTGGCTCCCAAACCCGGCCTCCCTTACAGCCTGCCAGCCGGGAGGGGGGAGTTCATGACCTACCAGGATGCGCTGGGAGTGGGGATGGTGCACCCCATGCTGTTGCAGCATTCAGCTTTGGAGATCAATAAGGAGGAGAAGACAGAACGGAGGTCACGGTCTCATGAGCGGGTCCGCTACGAGGACCCGGCTCTGCGGGGCCGATTGCCAGAGCTCCTGGAGAGCGGCGGGAAGATGCATTTTGAAATGCCCAGTGACAAGAGCGTGAAATTGCACCAGAGCTCTGGCCATAGTAAAAACTCTGCAAAAAGCGACAAACACCTCTTCCCAGATCTCTTGCGAGACGAGCAAGAGGCTAAGAGTGAAGCAAACGTAGCGAAAGCCAGCTTTGCTACAGAAAGCGGTAATCAGACTAATGACCCTACAAAGCACAAGGTAGAGCAGGCGTCTCAGCACAGAGATTTTATTGTAATGAGAGAGGAGTTTGGAAGAAATAATGATGTTCACGAAACCTATAATTTCAAGCAAGCCCAGAGTTCATCAGTGTTCGGCTTAAGGAAAGAAGATTTATCTGTGAGCCAGCCTAAAGAGAGAGTGGCGGTCCAGCCTTCTCCTGTTTTCTTGGAAAGCACGCACGAGAGCGATGCTCCAGCTCTGGCTTTTGGCAAGGTGCAGGAGGACGCGAAGCCATTCTGCATGGGGACCGCGCCGCCAAGCATCGATGCCAGCCAGACCTATACCAAAGACGGAGCCGACGACGCGGAGTCTGCTGATGGCAAAATACTGAAACCCAAGCCGTCTAAATTGGCCAAGAGGATCGCAAACTCTGCCGGTTATGTAGGTGACCGATTCAAGTGTGTGACGACTGAACTCTACGCCGACTCCAGCCAGCTCAGCCGGGAGCAGCGGGCATTGCAGGTGAGTCCGCGCGGTCCAACGACCGCTGCGCTTTTTGTCGTTATTTCTCTGTTGCAAGTCACAGTTGAGTTTTTAAAGTTGAGAGAAGCGACACAGGTGGGGAGACCAGAATTTTTTTTTGTTGGGGCGTACTCGCCATAAGTGGTTTTAAATAGCAAAGTGAGTTTGTTAATGAGAGTGAGGCGATGTAAAGAATAGCATGTGTGGCTTATAGGTATGTATGGGCTAGCAAGCTTTAAAGGGCTTTTACTAAGATCTGATGCAAATGTTAATGCACGTTAATGCGATGTTTGTGCAGTTTCGAGGGGAGTCGGACAGGCATGCATGTTACCTTGGCGCTGGCTGTAATTTCTGAGCTGGCCTGTGGTGCCAGCTAGCACAGCATACCCAGAAGTTGTGATTAGTATGCCAAATGTGCCTTTGGATGGCGAGGAGTTGCAGCCATGCATTAGCGGGTCTCAGGCAACGTTGGTGCCAAGCAAACGGGTAGGGAAGAGTGGTATTGAGGTTGATGCTGAGGGATGATAGACAGATATTGTGTAGGAATATTCTTAGGGTGTTTTACTTTTAATGAAGGGATGAGTTAAGCCAAATTGTTTTGCATTGTTAAGAAAAGAATTGGTTTATGCTTATAAAAATGGATGAAATTATCTAAATGATCCATTGAGTGCCCATTTTAATTACATAGATGGAAGGATTACAAGAGGACAGTATTTTATGTCTACCTGCTGCTTACTGTGAGGTCAGTTCTTCAAATTTTTATTACTAGACTCTTACATAAACCTTTGAGTTAAATTTCATTTCCAAATACACAAAGGGAAGTTTGTGGGCCATGGTCGTCTTTTATTCATTGTACAGTTTTGTGTTGTTGTTTTTTTTATTTTGTTTTATTTCTTTTTGTTTTTGTCTCTTTTTACCTCCAAAATGAAATGTTTTTATTTTATATATAATATACATTTATATATAATCTTTTATATATATATATACTTATATATGAAAGAATTGTGTGGCTATTTGTTTATAAGATGCTAGAACACTGTTTTACAAGTCAGGTGTGTTAAAATCCTACCCTTAGCTGTCTATCTGAAACCCTGGTTTTGAGTCATTTTTTTCTTTGGAAATGCTTTCATATAAGGTAAGGTAAATGAAGTAGTTTTTATTGCAAGACTTTTTTTTTTCATATCAATTCTCTTTCTAGCGTGCAATGATGCGCTTCTCAGAGTTGGAGATGAAAGAGAGAGAAGGCCAAACAGCTACCAAAGACTCAGAGGTCTGCAGATTCAGCCAGGCAGACTGGGAAAACTTGAAAGGAAACAGTGAAAAGAAGCCAAAGTCTGTTGCTCTGGAAGATGCCATTGCTGACCAAAATGACAATGACAGATGTAAGCGAATTTAGATGGCTTTCTGAAGCGTGTATGTGTCTCTTTGCCATGGCAGCTTGCAGCAAAGCAAGCAAATCTTCGTGTTCTCACCATGTTGCTGGTGAAAGTCACTGACCTCCTCCTCTGCAGGTGCTGAGTTGCCACGGCTGGTGCCCTCCGTGCTTGTTTTGGGGTTTGCAAGTTTCTGGTTGCCATTGCACCTGCTTTTCAGGAGATATTTAGCTGTCTGTCACTGAGTTACTGCCTCAGAGAGATCCTCCTTTTAACTGTTGGGGTACTACATCAGCCAGTGAAAGCAAAGGTCCAAGGTTATATTTTAAATACAGAAAGGATATGGGGGAAGAGAGGAAAGTAAGGAGTTCAGCTTCTTGAAGTTGCAGTAGCACTGAGATATCCCAATACTGCAGTCTTCAAAGCAAGGATGGAGGATAGAAGAGTGAGGTGGGGAAGGATGTGATCTACCAGGCTGTCTTATCCATAAAAGCTGACAGTAACAACTCCAAATGATAAGAAGCTACTTTGCCTGCGTGACTTCTGCTGCAGTGGCTGGGAGGTGTGTGAGGCACAGGTTCAGGCAGTCTGTGAAATTCCCTGTGGGGCTGTCTGTTCCCTCTAGGCTGTTACAGTGTGTCAGAGGACTATGGAAAATGCAACATCCTAAAAGTAAGATAAACTTAAAAATAAATAAATGGGGATTTTTTTACTGTATGCAAGAAAGATCACTTTTGTTTGCACTCTTGGTAAACATATGGCTTCTGTCAGCTTCCACCTTTTTTTTTTGTTTTGTTTTGTTTTACCTAGGTATTTAAGGCATGGATCAGTTCCTTCTGTTGCTACTTTGTTTTGAACTACTCAGAAAAAAAGATCTGTGCTGAAAGCATTGCAAAACAAGAGGAATTGTACTGCAGACTGCACTCTGTGTGTGTGTGTGCGTGGCTCTGTAACTCAGTGGCCAAGTGTGCTCTTTGCTAGGTGGAGATTCATGAGGAGAGCTAGTAGAAAATTTCATTCAGGCAATTTAATATCTTTGAATTATTGTTCTGGTCTTTGGTTAATGCTTTTGGCAGAGAGCATGCTGGTCAATCGTACTTGCTCCGTTACTCACCTAAATTCAAGTTACTGTGGCATTGCTATTGCTGAAATGACAGTCTCAACAAAAATTGGCATGGCAGAATAGCAAGGGAAAGTTTTAATTGTGGAAGTGGAGAAGGCAGCAGGGTGGGGAGAGGCAGGTTGAGTTTCTGGAAGCTGATAAGCCTTTTCCTTCTCCTAGCCATATCGAGGTAGCTGCAGGGAGGAAGGCACAGCTGCCTTTGCAGTCTCTGTGCTAAAGCTGAGAGCTGGGCAGGCTGCTGCCCTGGCTGTCCCCATTGCAGCCTTCCTTGCTCCTCAGAGGACTTGGGATGCCCTGGTGATGTCCTCTGTTAAATTCCACCCTGGGTGTGCAGGAAAGCTAGAAGAGCAGTGACAAGCCAGCATCAGTCCTGCTGGCTTGTTCTGGCTGCCGAGAGGGTTCAGCAAAGGGGGGGATGATGGGCTGTGGAGTTGAGGGGATGGCACAGAGGATTAACAAAAGGAAGGGAAGGCAGGCTTGCTCAGGGACATGGGACTGACTGCTTGTGGAGGGGTAGTGGGGCCTGTGGAGAAGATGAGCGTTAGAGCTTAATTGTATATGCTGAAACTCCTCCCCCCATCCTTGCAAAAGGCTGATGATATGGTTTGTCTGTAAATCCACCATTTAGTGAGATCTCTGGCACTTGAATCTGCTGGCTAAAATTTGTTTGAGACTGTTAAATAACTCCTGGAAGCAGGGAAAGTATGTTCAGTCTTATGTTAGTTCATTCCTTTCCTCTGCTAATTAGCTCTGACTTAACAGGCTATTTCAGACTTTGGCCAAATGTCTAAACTCCTAAAAGCACAGATCTGTTCTGATGAGGGAGCTCCTTTTTTTGTAGGCCCGCCTGGGCAGCAGCAAATACTTACCACTACAGATTCAGGTCTCAGTAAAAGTTTTTTATCGTGGTGGTTCACCTCCTGCCCCTCGGGATAGCAGCTGATAAATCAGGAAGCCGAGTTTCACACCTCTTGAATGCCTCTACTGTGGTGGCTTGGGCTCTCTGTTGGGGCTTGAGCCACCAGAAGCCTTAATGCATCTCTCACTGAGCAACTGGCAAAGGGGTGATGAGCTCTGCCTTCTCTTCCCCTTCGGTGAGAGCCAAGGCTGCTTATCTTCTGCCTTCCCTTTGCCTTCAATTTCTGACCACGCTGTTGGTGTGTTTGGCTTTAAAGCTCCTGAATGGTAACAAGCTGATACTTTGCAGCCTCTTCTGTTTCCTTTCTGCCTCCTGCAAGCGATCTTGCTGCTTGAAAAGTTGTTTCCCTCTGTTTCATGTTTGTCGGGCGCTACCTTGAAAGCGAAACAGCCGTGCCTTTCTTTACCTTGTGCGAGGAGGGAGTTGAGGAGTGAAACAGGCGAGTTGTTCTGCCCCCAGTGCCAGCACTTCACCTACCTGATGTCAGCAGGGAAGAAGGAAACTGCATCCAAAACTGTGATTGTGGCATGGAGCCAGCTCCCAGGGCTCCCCTGCTGCCGCCTCGGCACGGTGGCAGCCGTGCTTGGCATGGAGCGCCAGAGCTGATCGGGGCCCTGGCAGCTGCCTGCCCCCTTGGCTCCTCTAAACCTACCCGTGCAACAAAAGGCTAAATAACACAGGCAGGTGATGCTTACAGAGGCATTTGATGGGATGGAAACTGCTTATTTTTTTAGCTTGTCCTAGGACTTGCTGTTTTTCCTAGCTGTATTGCACATGTATAGACTTTTTTGGAAGCACATGAAGGCACAATATCTGGTTCCTTCAACTTTTCCTCTGACTTGGCAGTGTGTGGCTTTGCTGTACTGGGAGTCTCGAGCCTTCTGGAGAAGGGTAAAAGAGGTGGTGGGCTGTTGTTTTGTTTAGCTATTTGTTTTGGCTTTTTTTTTGTTTGTTTTTTTTTAAAGGCCCAATTTAAGACAGGTAGCCGTGTTTGCTAATTAATGAGCAATTAAAGCCGAGCAGTAAAGTAGAAGTGCTTCAGTTCTCTTCCATCTCATCTAGGTTTTGCTGGGCATCTGAGACCGGGCATCTGAGAGCAGCCGCAAAGCTGCTTTGTTGCCAAGGTGACTTGTAAATGTTGCTGAGGCAATGCTGCTCCAGTGCATTTTCATAGCACAAACATGATAAATTATGGGATGCATATGTCATGAGTCATAGGATTGTTCAGAGATCAAGTGATTTAAGCTATTGGCACGGACACACGCATCAATACGGGCATGTGATGATCGCATGTCGGTTCATAACAAAGCTCTTCCAGTGGTTCTGAAAAACATGCCCAAGTGTGAAAGATTGAATGAATTCTATAAACTGTATATTTCTTGATTGGGGAGCATGACTTTACCTGTTTATTTAATTTCTTAGGATGGAAGACACTGCCTGTTTAAGCCTTAGCTGGGCAAAATTACCCCAATATATATTAGAAGCCTGATCCTAAGGCATGAGGTCATGAGGAAAAAGTTGAAGCAGTTGGTATGTGTGAAGGTAAATGGTGCAATGTGCCAGAACACATTGCACAATTGATCTTAGCATTGTAGTGAGGCGCCAGTGTCCCTTTGCATGGTGATGCCCTGCTTTTCTTTTTTCTTGCTGGGCTGTGTGTACACTGGAACAAATGAAGAATGGAGGCAGTAAACATGTCCTTTGCCCTGGTCAGTTATTACCTTCCTGCCACAGGACATAGTGGGGAAAAAAAAAGAAGGGGAAAAAAAAAGTCTGTGCACTGAGAGTGGTGATTGCTTGTTTGTGCAGTGTGGTAGGCTTGGGCAGAATGAAACAAATGCAAAAAGCTCCCAATCAGAGGTACTTGTAGAGAAAAGTGACATCAACTGGGTTCCCTCTTCTCCATGGAATTCTCAGAATTGAATTCTGAGGATGTCTTAGGGAATTTCTTACTGTTGTTGTGATCTCCCTGCTGAATACTGGGTTTTAGCATTTGGATAGTCATTACTGCTCTTGGATGAATAAAGGGTGCCTTGCATATAAGTGAGCGCAATGAGAGGTTGCTCTAGGGAAGAGGAAAGGCTGTTTTTAGCTGCCGTGTTATTTGAACAAAAGAATCTACAGCTGAAACACTAAGATGTGTTTCCTTGTTTGCATTGCATGGGAGGGTCTGGTCTCATTGACAAGGTCTTGGTTGACAACAGTTGACAGCAACAGGAAGATGGGAAAATGAAAGAAAGTTTTTTTGGGTAGCGTTGTTGTGCGTGTCTGTAACTGATTCTTGTGAGATTGTAACCCATGTACTAAAAGATACTGCTTCAGACAGAAACCTGTGAAGCAGCATCTTCTTAATTCTTCCTTGTTTCTAGATTGCTTGGACAGTGAGAGATGGTTTGAATTGTTGATGCTGGTTGTCACAGCTGGTGTGAGACTGGCAAATACTGGAAGCTTGAGGAAGGAACACATTTAAGAGTTTAATCTCCTTACTCATAGAGGTGTGTTGCTATGAGAACTCAGCATTTATCCTGTGTTTCTGGCTACCTCGCCACTGTTTGAATAATGATGTGAGAACTCCCAAGTATTTTGTTGTTGTTTTCTTCCTCAGGCAGAGAAAAGGATGTTGTAGATCCGTGGCACGGGAGGGGGGGAACAAAAGCAGATAAATTCTCCGCATCCTTGTTGGGCATGCACGTTATGCTTATGTTGCTGTGCTTCTTGTTGACATTTATATCTTAATTTGGGGAGACATTGCATCTGATCCCAATTGCTTGCAAAACAGTTTGAGGACAGAGTGGAATCCGGTGGTAAAATATTAATAGAGCCTGCGCCCCGTGAGGCAGCCGCAGCTGTGCCAGGGGGAAAAACCTCTGGGCTTGCGTCGTGTCCGTGCAGGCTGCGAGGAGAGCCTGACAGCCCGTGGGCTGTGCCTTGTCCCCAGCAGCGACTGACCTTTGTTCTTTGGCACTGAAAATCCGGCTGCGGGAGGGGCGGGAGCGCCGGAGCACACAGGCAAGGACGCGTCCCGCGGCTCCCGGGCTGCGCTCCCGCCTGGATGCAGGGTGATTACACAACCGGGATTAGTGTGCGGAGATGCCGCTTCCCTAATGGTCTTAGCTGCAGCCGCGGGACGGATTTCAGAGCCGCGTGTGCAGCGGGCGGTCCTTGAGAGGGATTTCTGGCTCGGCAGCTGCGGAGATGTAGCTCTGGTCCCCCGAGGGTCCCTCTCAGATGTGACCGGGCAGCGGAGCCAAGGTGTCACGGAGCTGCTGGCAGCGAGGGCTTTTTGGATGAACCTCAGTAGGTGTGTGCTGTTCTTCCCAGCGTGTGGAGCCCCGGAGGAATGCTGACAGTGACAAGCTGTTAGCGAGGTCTCTCCCCTCTTTATTTTTCAGCACAGTCTGAGCGAGCGGCACTCGGCATCTCCGTGCCAAGTCCTCTTGCAGATAGAGAAGGAATTAATCTGCAGCAGGTTGCTTTCGGTGGTGGCAGGCTGGAATTAGCTTGCTGTTTCCTGCGAGCCGTAAAGATTAAGACCATCACCCCCCCGCTCCCTACAGCCTGCTACTTCCTTTGACCCTGCAAGAGCTTCTGTGGGAATTGGTCAGGATGTGCCTGCCTTTTCTCAGGCCAGACAGTGTTAGGAGCAGGAAAGCTGTCCCAGTGTAGTAACCCTCAGCATGAACTGTGGCGTGTTGCTGTTGGTGCTGCTGGAGATGAGGAGGCTCTAAGACAGCTGGAGTGTGGCTAAGAGTGCCCTTACCTGATCTCTTCAGGGAAACTGACCACAGAAGTATAATATTTCCTTATGAAAGGAGGAAAATAGCTGATTGCCTTAAAAATGTAAAATGAATTCTGATAGACGCATTTATTTCTATTGTGATACTTAAAACGTGGCTGGGCCAGCTGCTTTTATGCTGTGTGAAGCAGGACTGCTGGTGCTTTTGGTGTGGTTATAGGGTGCAGCTGTGGGGTGGTGTCCTCATGCCAGATGTGCGAGCACAGGGTGCTGCCAGATTGATTCTGATCTGGGGAGGCTCTGCGATTTAGAGGCACGGTCATAGTAAGCTGAGATACCTGTTCTCTGGAACATCTCAGCGTTGTTGGCTGGAAGAAGTGTGACAAAGTGCATTTTAAAGTCTTGGAAAGAGCATGTGTTGGCCAGACGGCCTTGTGGAGAGGAGCATCGCCAAACAGCGGAACAGCCTGAGCGTCCCGCTCGCCTGCAGAAAATCAGCTTTTGTTTTGATTTTTCTTGGCTGATATCTTGTGCTGTTTTACAAGCAGCCCTGCAGGCAGCTTCCCAAGCAGTGTAAAAATTATGCTGGGGTGTCTTCTGGTGCCCACAAATATTTCCAGAGCCCTTGGTGCTACTTGGAGCCATTTCCAGATTGTGGTGAAGAGAAGATTCATCAGAGAAGTTTCCCCTCACCACCCCCCAGCTTTCCATTAATGACAAGTGGTATTTCGAGGACGGTCATAAAGCCAAGAGGGGTTGGCAGAGCTGTAGGAAGGTGCTGTCAAGATTAGGTGGGATAGAGTTGGGCTGCCTCCAGATGCTGCCAGTGGTGGGTCTTGGAGGGCACAGGAGGGGGGAAGAAGCTCCAGGGGTACAGTGTCAGCCCTGATAAGGGTGAAGAGCAGAAGCCAGACTGGACAGGGCAAGAGACTGAGTAAAAGGGAGAGAGGATATGCAGGAGGGAAGGACAACAGAGCTGTCGAGAGTCCAGGTAGGAAACCAGCAAATGTGTGTGCAGGAAGGGAATTGGGAGAAGGAGGAAGGGCTAGGAGGAGGAAGAGGAAAAGGGACAGTGAGCCATGGGGAAGTAGGATCGAGCATACAGTTGGCCAAACAGCAGCAGGGGTGTGGAGTATTTGTCAGCCAGGAGGGCTAAAACATGTGGGAACCTCAACTTGTTTGTGGGGATAGTAAATGGGAGCTGATTATCTGTGTTGAAGTCTGTACTGCATCTCTGCCTAACCTTGCCTTTGCTAGTTTGGTTAAACCCAAGAAAATAACATTATTCAAGATGGTGATTAAGTGTAATTTTAAATCAAGCATCCATTTAAAATTGCATAGGCTGTCTCTGAATTTGGGCAGACAGTATTGGAGGGAAGCTGAAGTTAGTGCGGGCGAGGCAGCATGGGTGTTTTTGTGGCTAATTTGACAGACTAGTTTCTAGTAAGCTATTTGGAGCTCACCCTCTTGCTGTTGCTGAAAGTACTCCTTGAAAAAAAATGAGGTCTGTTTTAAAAGGAAGTGACAGAGATCATGTGAGGCACAGTGACTGGTTGGTTACTTGAAGTGAGGGAGCCTTTTTATAACCTTGGATTCAAGTAGTGCTTTTTTGCAAAATATCACAGCTATTCCTGGTGGTATTTCTGTGTCCGTGTGTGTGTTTTCTGTATCCCATTTATATCTCCAGAAGAAGGGATGAATGCTTTTAAGTCAGACTCTGCAATTTGATGGGAGAAATTAGTGAAAGATTAGGAATTAAGGGAGGACTAATACTTGGTTGTCATCAGAAGGTGTTTTTAAACTGGATTGTTACTTGCCACAGTTTGAGGGGGGGGCTGAGGTTGCTTTCTGAAAAAAAATTGTGCTTTCAGTATCTAAAGATGTTTCTTTATTTAAAAAAGCATATTGTGATGTTTCTATGGATACCAGTATAGTGAATATTGTGCTTCTTAAATTAATGTAAAAACAACACAAAGTAGTGTGCATTTGGGAGTTTTGTGCTTAAGAAAACTGCTGCCTTAGGCTGGGCAGAGGAGACTTGTTTCCAAGTACAAGTTTGTGTTTATTTGCATGCCTTATGAACTGTAAGTCATGATGGAGATGACATTGAAGAGGTCAGAGAGCAAAGCCTTCTCACAATGAACTGTGTTGTATTTATTAGGTCTTGTGGTGTTTGTTTGTTTTTTATTTTTAGGTAACTTTACTAGTACAGAAAACAACCGAGGTCACTTTCTTGAAACCCCAGAGGAAAAAGATCTCTCAAATGAGAAATGTTACTTAGAGAGACATTCTGTATATGAAAAGGCGGAAGACCAGCCAACAGAAGATTTTGGCCAACATTTGTGTCCACGTCTGGACAGGAAACGTAAACACTCTGGTGAGAGAGTGCAAAATGATGGCAGCCAAAATGAAAGCTTTGTGGATGAACTGCAGGATGAAGTTATATCAAAAGCAAAAAAGAAGAAGAACTCCAAAGGTAAGACAGCATTTTGCTTTGGTCTCTCTCAAGGAATGTCTTGTGAAAGGAACGTCCCTTTGGCTTAATGTGTTTCCATTTTTGAACTTGCTAGTTACTAATGTGAGCGCTGTCATTTCACTTTAAATTATATATATATGTATGTATATATATGTGTATATATATATGTATATATAAAAAAACTTGGTATGTAAGGATAAAGCACTAGTCATTGGACACTGTAGCCACAGCAGTGCAAGTTACTGTAGTGCATGTAACCCTTAATAAGCGAAGCTTTAAAATGCATAGTGTGGTGGTAAAGCTGAGACTATATGCCCCGAAAGTGAAATGTAGCTTTTGTTTTAAGTTGAGGGGGCTTTTTGATTAATTTTTAGTTATTTTTCCATTAGATGACTGGCCTGAGAGGGAAATGACAAACAATTCCTCTAACCACTTAGAAGAGCCCAATTGTAATGAGGTGACCAACCTGAAGGTGTGCATTGAATTAACAGGGCTCCATCCCAAAAAGCAGCGTCACCTGCAGCATCTTAGGGAACTATGGGAGCAGCAGGTGTCACCAGAGAGATCCCCGTCCGGCAAGTTGGGCCGGCAAAGCAGGAAAGATTTAGCTGAGGCTGTTCAGCCAGAGGCCACTGCAAAGGTCAAAGACTTCACAGAAGAAAGGCACACCAAGAAAAGGTCAGAGGCCAAAAGCAATAGAAGTTGGTCTGAAGAGTCCCTCAAAACAAGTGACAATGAACAAGGTATGCAGAGACTACTAGGGAAACCAGCTGGCTTTAGCATTTATAGTGACGCATGCTGCCACCGATGTTAAGGAATTGTCGAGAGTTCTTTTCTTCTTTCTTGTTTTTTTAATTATATATGTATTTCTGTAGATGTCCATTTTTATAAGGACTGACACCTCCTCTTTAAGAATTGCGCTGTAGCTGATATTTGTCAGACAAGAAAATGTGTTTGTGTATGTGTGTGTAACTATGTGTTTGCGTGTGTGCGCGTGTGTTTTGGCTTTAAATATTTTTGTAGATGATGTAAAGATGGATTTTATGACTCTAGAGGAGGGCTGGGGAGGGTGTGAAATGTGGACATGCTTTTGGGTGAGAGAGGGAGCAAATGGGCTGCTAGTTGGTGTAAGGGTGTTTAACCACACGTAGGATTTGAGGGGCTGTGAGCTCCTAAATCAGCGTCAGCACAGCTATAGCAGCTCTTGATCTCGGGAACCCAACGCCTCCAGCACCCTCAGCACTGCTGGCTTCCCCTGCCTTTCCCAGGCCATATGCTCAAGAGCAAAGCTCATCCTCCTCCTGACAAGGATGCTTTGTTGGTTAATCCTGAGCACATCCTGTAAACCCCTTTCACCCCACTTCCCGGCCCCTTGGCAGAGGTCTTCCAGCAGCTCTCTCTTAAGGGGTTGCTTCCTCAAAGTATATCAGCTTTCCTTGACTTGTTTTTGGCTTCTCTCCCCCTCACTCTACTTCCTCCTTTCCCCATCCTCTGTCCCATTTCTGTTGATTTCCTGTCCTCGGGGAGAGTCCATGGATATGATCTGCCAAATTTTCATTGGGATGGACAGGTTACTCTCCTGTCCTTGCTGTCCTCAGCCCCTGGGCACATTTTCTGCTCTGATGCTTTTCTGCAACATTTGGCTGCTGTAGCTTGGCTGGAGAACTGATGGGAAATAGAATCACACATTCCACAGGGCAAATCCCATTTTCTTTCGCTTTTCCTGCTCTTACCCCTCCAAGCCCTCTGCTTGTTTTTGAGGAAAGACTATTTCTGGGAGCAGGAGCTCCATGTATGGCATTTGGGCTTCTTCCTCCTTCATGAACCTGGGAGCTTCATCAACTGGGAGACATTCACATTCCAGCTGGTCTAATCTGTAGTTTAGCTGAGTTCCCCTTAAAAGAGAAGCAAAAAGAGATTGGATCCTCTTGTCTTGCGTGATGGAAAGGACTGAGTCAAGATCGTCCTGTCGGGATTTTCCTTGGTAGTGTCTCTGAAACAGTCAGGCAGAAGTATCAGCTTCCCTTCGGTCCTAAAGCTCCTCATCTGTCCTTCTCCTTGGTAGGATTATCTGAGGGCAGAAACCCCCAAACTTTGATGCTTATTGATGGGGAAGGTTCTCCAAAAGGATTTGTGGAGCAGGAGATCAAAACTTGGCTTTAAAAGGAGCTTTGACTCCTTCTGCCTTGCTTTATGTGCTGCCTTGGCGAGCGTGGTGTCGGCTCAAACACCCCTGCCCCTCACCTTTGTACTTTCAGAGAGAGATACCTTGTAGAGATTAAACGAGGGTCACTAACAAGAAGCTGTATTGTGTAAGGATGCTCTCACTTTCCCCTGCAATGCCTCCTGTGGCAGTGACAGGCTCATGGCCTCAGGAAAGAAAAAGAGGTGACTCCCAATTTATGTACCATTCCCAATGGCATTCAGGTTCAGTTGCCCTATGTCTATGAAAAAACCCTTAGGTTTCGAAGCTGCTCTAAAACCATAAACTTGACTAAATTGCACCTCACTGTTCATTGTACAAAGACATTGGATATCATTCAGGTAATTTTGCTGGTGCTTCTCCAGCCCTGTTGAAGTATAAACTTTTGAATCTCCTTGTTCTTAGTTGACTGGGATGAGGACATTTTTCCCCATTGTGTGACAGACCATCCTCTGCATGACAGTCTCATGGGGATGGAGACTTCCAGCTTGTCTGTCTTTCTGAGAACTAGTCCTCAAACTTTTCTTAAACAAGCAGAGACTGTCACTTGGTTTTTTTTTTTTTTTGGTTTGGGGCTGGGAACAGCTGTTCTCTGTGCTTAAGCACTGCCTGCAGTTGTGGCAGTCTCTGCTGCTGGGCAGCTGGTTGTATCCCAAGGAACAGGCTGTAAGAGGACATGAGGGTTGCCTCTGTGCCTATGAAGCCTCAGTCTAACATTAGCAGGATGATTTGCCACTCCTGCCTGCAAATCTCTGGGAATGTGGAGGTTTCTGACTTCTGGGCTTGTTACCCCAGTTGTGTTTATCCAAAGCAGTGTGAGCAGCAGGTCGTGGGAGGTGATTCTGTCTCTCTGCTCCTGTGAGACCTCCACCTGCAGTGCTGTGCTCAATTGTTGGACCCCAGCATGGGGAGAACGTGGACCTGCTGTAGCAAGTCCAGAGGAGGCTGTGAAGAAAATCAGGGGGCTGGATCACCTCTGCTGTGAAGACAGGTTGAGGGAGGGTTGGTATTGTTCAGCCTGAAGAGAAGGCTCTTGGGAGACCTTATAGCACCTTCCAAAACCTAAAAGAGGGGCTGTAAGAGGGGTGGAGAGGGACTTTTGACAAGAGCGTATAGTGATAGGACAAGTGGTAACAGATTTAAGCTGACAGAGAGGGCAGGCTTAGGTTAGGTCATTAGGAAGGAATTCTTGACTGTGAGAATGGTGAGGCACTGGAACAGGCTGCACAGAGAGATTGTGACTGCCACTTCTCTGGAAGTATTTGGGGCCAGGTTGGATGGGGCTCTGAGCAACCTGGTCTAGTGGAATGTGTCCCGGCCCATGGCAGGAGGGTTAGAACTGGATGATGTTCAAGGAATGATTACCCTTCCCACCCTAAACCATTTTATGATTCTGTGATTGTGTTGCGAAGTGAGGTTGCCGTGCTGGGTCTCCGGGGTGCAGCAGGTCCATGAACATGGAGATTCTGCTGCCTCAGGACATCATCACACTGCTTGCCCAGCCCTGTGGCCACGGCAGAAGCCATGGCCTCTCCTGGGGTCCCCGCTGAGCAATAACCCTGCCCTGCTGGTGGGGCAGTGCCAGCTCTCCTGACGCTCCCCCGGGGAGCCGCAGGCGCTCGCCCGGTGCGAGGAGAAAGCCCGAACAGCGCGGGAACAAAAGCCCTGAGGAGAGGAGCCAGGAGGATCTCGCCCACTGGGAAGCATGTGCCAGCCCCTCGGAGCTGCCTCGGGCTGCAGGCAGCGGGCGGCCCCGGGCTTGGCAGGCAGGAGGAGGCAGCTGCTGGGGCGGGAGCTGAACAAGCGAGCATTCAGGTGACGCGGCAGCAGCTGCTTTTCCGTGCAGACCTCTCAGCAGCCCACTCCTGCGGGAAGGGAGACAGGTCCTGCTCTGAGTCAGACTTGCCACAACCCACATCAGTCAGAGGCCTGAGTTTTTTGGGGTTTTTGGTTTGGGTTTTCTTTTTTTTTTCCATGGATATTTAGGTATATTCCTGCTCACTCTTGTTTTTCTTCTCTCTTCACGTGGTCAGAAAGATGGGGTGGGATTCCAGGAGCAATCACTTGCTGCTTTTCTGCCCCTGTTGTCTTGCATTTCCCAGGCTGATACTTGGCTTTTTCTGTGTAGTGCTGATGTCTTGCAATGTTATTGATCCTGAAGTGCCTGAGCACGTACTCTCCACCTCTTAGCTCTGGTGCACGTTTAGCCTGGTGCCTGCTGTCACCACTGTGGAGGGTCAAAGTGAAGCACAGAGTTGATGTGGAGTTTGCAGGCAGTAGTACACATTTTTTGTGCTGATTAAACTTCTGCTTTCAATGCCTTGGCATCTCTGCATGGGAAAGCCTGCAGCTCTTTAAGATAAACTTCCTGTGGTTTTTTTTCCTCCATCCTTTCACTATTTCTGTCCTTTTCCAGACTTGTGAATTTTTCATTCTATTGTAGTTTTTTTGCATGCAGCTGTTTGTTCCATTTGTACTCACCAGAGCTCCTCACTGTTGCTTTCCATCTTTTTTTTTTTTCTTTAGTAAGTGATGAAGTAGGTAATGATGGTACTTCTTTACTGGAATTGGGCTTTTCACATGCTTTCTCAATTAGGTTAGTTGGGAACATGAGAATTAAACACTCCTTACTTCATGCTGTCTACAGAGCTGGAAAGACAGCCTTGCATCCATAGGCTCAGCCTACGACTAGGTGCCTTCCTTCAGTATTGCAAAGCCTGAAAAACTTACATGATTTTTGCTGAACAATCTGCACATCATGTGTCCCATAAATTCCCTGACATCTGCTTGGCAAGCCGTGGTATGTGTCTTTTTCTAGAAAGTGGCTCAAAAGAACCGAGGGATTTCTGTTTTCATCCTTAATCTAGAAAGCCTTCTGTGAGTTGCTTTCACAGATCTATTTAAAGGAAGACTAGAGTGTGAAACTGCCCACCAAGAGGATTCTAGATTTTATTTTCCTTTTTACCAACTGGTTCCGGACTGAGTCTCTTTCAGTAAGGGTGTCTCTCCTCTGAGCTCCTGCTTATTTGCTCCTGCCATCTCTTCTGTTCTGAAAGTAGCATAACTTCAGAGACTTCTCAGAGCAAGGGAGCCTCTTTCAAGTTCTCAAAGTTTTTTCCACACCTTCCCTTGGTGATGTAGTATTGTTTGGCTGAAGTGTCCCTTCCTTTCCAGCAACCTTTAATTTTTCTGCAGAGGAGTTGGTTCTGAGGTCACCTCAATTCTCCTCCCAAGGGAAATTCAGACTATAAAAAGTCAACTTTCCTGTCCTTGTTTTGTTGTAAGCCTGCTTGCACTCTGAAAAAAACCCAAAACTAACCATGCTTTTGCATGTGGCCCAGATTGTGGGATCCAGCTTGTTGGAGCTAACCCCCAGAGAAAACCCAACCCTGCCAGAATCCTGCCACAGGCAGCAGAGCACTGTCCTTACTGTCCCAGTGTCGCAGAAAGACTCACTTCTGAATGGAGTTCTTGGGGAAAAAAGCATCTGATTGCTTTTCCTGCAAAATCCCTGTGCTTTCTGAGAGTGAGCTTGCACAGAGCTTCTGAAGGGACGGCTGCTTGGGGTAGTCCTTCTTCTCTTGGCTTGTTTTTGAAGTCAAAATGCTGCCAAGGAGGTGTTCCCTGTCTTATGGCTGTCTTGGGGCTAAGCTCAACATTCCCACCTGTGCTGTGCCATTAAAGTCTGATCCATGCTCCCACCTTTCTTCCTGTCCCCTCTTCCCTCACCATCCCTGTGTCTGCACTTACAGCCCAGAGACAAGCCGGGCTGGGCCCAGGCTGCTGGAGGAGTTGGTTCCCCTTCAGATCAGGCAGTCCTAAGTAAGGGGGTGAGTTTTTCTCTGCAGCTGTTCCGCTCTGCCCGTGGTGGCCGGGCTGTGGCACTGCCAAGCTGGCCTGGCACGCGTCCCCACGGCCCTGGCGCTGCCTGGCACCTGCACCGGGCATTTCATTCAGGGATTTTCATTAGAGCCCGATAACGTTCGCGTAGCGACAACGGGCGAGATGCTATTTACAGTTTGGATGTGGAACGCTTAAAATATTAATGATTTGAAAATGTAATTGTAGATCTCTTAAGCAGTCGAGGAGCTTGTGTTAAGTGCTAGCAATGCATTTTCCTTTTAACGCACCATGCGATGTGTAATGCCTTTCCTTCCCATTTAGGCTTGCCCGTATTCCCGGTGTCTCCGCACATGAAGAGCCTTTCATCCACCAATGCAAACAGCAAAAGGCAGGCTCAGCCAAGCTGTACTCCAGCCTCGAGGTTGGCTGCCAAACAGCAGAAAATTAAAGAAAGCCGGAAGACAGATGGGCTGTACACAGACGAAGAGGAGGATTTCCAACATGCATCTCTGCTGCCGAAATACAGCGAGTGTGAGAAGCCATCAGGGAAACGTCAGTGTAAAACAAAACATTTGGCACTGCAGGAGAGGAGAAGGAGGTCATCTCTGACAGGGGATGACACCACAGATATCGAAAATGCTGAAGATAAGGTATCTTTATTTAGACTTAATTGTCCACCGGCCTCTGAGAAGGCAGAGCCAGCTTGCTTAAAACTAACGCACTGCCGTGCATGCAGGGTAGCGGGGATTGCGTTCAGATTTGTCTGTGGATGCTTCGCACATTTTGTGTTTGCTTTTCTTAACCTTAGTTGAAGGCACTGTTGCAGGGGTGAAGCATCCTGTGTTTAAAAGCCG
The DNA here is from genome assembly GCA_013397295.1 of Polioptila caerulea. NCBI lineage: Eukaryota > Metazoa > Chordata > Aves > Passeriformes > Certhiidae > Polioptila > Polioptila caerulea. The sequence continues at coordinate 436,763 of VYXF01011287.1, forward strand.
TAGCGGGTCTTCCTTTAAAAATTAAATACGAGCAGAAAAGTGTAATTCCTTGCTGGCGAAATACAGCAGTACAGTCCCATTGCTGTACTGTGCAGACAAAGATAAAAAACCCCCACTGTAATGGTTTTGACAGGTAACAGTGACGAGGAAAGTCAGGAAGCGACCAGAGCCGACTTCAGACTGCGACTCCTCGCCAGCCAAGCCGTACGAGCAGAGGCCGTACGAGCGGCTGCAGCAGGCGCCCCCGCCGCTCCCGGCCCCGCAGCCGGCACAGCTGCCCGTCGCCAGCCCCACCCCGGAGAACACCCCGAGCCGGCCGATGCCGCCCGAAGCGCGGCGCCTGATCGTCAACAAGAACGCGGGGGAGACGCTGCTGCAGCGGGCGGCGCGCCTGGGCTACGAGGTAAGGCGCTCTCGGCGCCCTGTGGAGGGGTGGTGGTTTGGTTTTTTTTTTTTTAATTTCAGAAGTTGAAGTGCTCTTCCCAGTTTTATAGATGGAAATTCTGCAGATTAGCAGCTTTCGGTTGGGTTGTTGAAACTTGTAGCCCCCGTTCCCCTGCTGCTTTCCTGTCCCTGGAGTGTGGGTTTGGAGGCAGGTTGCTTTGGGAGTGGCTCCCCACTGCTGCTGGGTCAGCTGGCAGGGATGCAGGGTGAGCAGTATCCCCTGGGAATGAGCAAGGGGTAAAGTTTTATTGGTAACCCTCACATCTCTTTAAATATAAACCATCTGCAAACAGAATGAATGTGTTTTATTTTTCTTTTTTCCTCCCAAATAATCTTTATGGTGATCTTTAATGAGCTGTACGTTTTCTGCTTTTGTTGTTTGTGAAGAGCGTGTAGTTTAGGAAAGGGGTTTTATTTTTGTTCTTTTCTCCAAGGAGTATCTGGTATGTGACACAGGATGTAGCACTTGGAGTGTCCTCTTGCATGATCAGACGCATCATAGGAGCACTCTGCATGCTTTATACTCAGCGTCTGGAGCTGCTTGGTGTAGCTGGAACAATGTTGTCTAATGAAAGGGGCCCCCTGTTGCTACAAAAATCAGAAACCGATGAGTCCCTTAGCTCAGCCGTTTTGAAGCGTGCTTTTATTGGGGAAATATGGGCATGTAGGTATGAGCGTCGTTGTTGCTCCATTTCTGATCTGGTGCAGACGTGTTTCATTGCAGAGACTGACTGCTGCCCTCGGCAGGGCTGCAGGGTTTGCTGTGCTGCTGAGAGGGCTGCTTGGACTTTGGAGCTGGGCTTGAGCCCCACGTGGGAAGGTGGCATCAGCCCAGGTCCAGGTGGGGCCTGCCCAGCCTTGGAGATTTGCTGAAACCTTGAAATGCCCTTTGTATAGCTGGAGAGAGCTCTGTGTGGAGCAAGGCCTTGTCCAGCTCTGGAAGGTAGGGTTTATTGGAAAGGTTTTGTTTACCTTAGACAAAGGCTGCTTTTAACCCAGGGCACTTCAGCTGTAGCTGGGAGAGGTGGTTGTTACAACATTGCTCTGGTATTCTCTAAAATTGAAATGGTTTAATTTTCTGTGGGTCCAAAATCAAAGTGTGCTGTAGCATATGATATCAGAGAGCTCCAAGCTATTGGTGTGTACTTTCTTCCTGCATGGGGTCTGTCAGGGTGAGCATGCTTGGGCACTTGTCTTTCTGAGCCCAGCACCTCTGCTGAGCACAGCTCAATGGGAGCAGCTCCCACACTTAGTGATGGGCTTGATACTCAAGCAGGGGCCCAAGGCTCTCCATTTGCCTGGATAGCAGGAGCTCTCTGCTGTCATACTGGCTGGCTGCAGAAATCTGGGGATACCCAGGCTCGCCAAGATGTGGATTACAGTGTGTGCTGCTATGCATTCCCATTATCAGCTGGTTGGGGATTTTCATTTTCTGACTTGAATTCACCTAAAAGTTCAGGTGAGCACCATGCTTTTAATAGGCTTAAATATTCAGCTCGTTTGATTTGATTGTTCAGGTGGTGCTGACTGTGCAGCAGTCGTTTCTGTTGCTGGTGGAATGCAGGGCAGGGAGAGAGCCCAGTCCATGCACCCAAACTGCTGCCAGAATCTGACGTTGTCTGTGCTTTTCAAGACTCAGTGTCTCCACGAGTGGTTGGAGCTATGTTTGGCCCATGGTGAGCTGTGATAGTGTGATCATCCATGGAAGCTTCGTAGCTGAGGGGTTTTCCTTGATAGTGATGGGACTACTGCAGGTAGTAGAAAGCTGAATTTCCTCTGTCTGCAAAAAGAATGAGAGTGGTCAAGAAGTAAGAAATTCCTCTATGTTAAAAAAAAAAAAAATTTAAAAAAATCTGGATGAGTCAAGGTAATATGCTGGTGTGTGACCTGTGGCAAGTACACAGGTCAGTTATCTGCCATCCCTGTTAGCAGGGCAGCAGCCTCTGGTGGGCACTGGGGGCTTCCCTGGCTGCTGGGACGGCAGCCTGGCGGCCCTGTGCCAGCTCAGTGGCAGGGGAGGCAGACGAGTTTGCATCATCAGGGCCACAGCTTGCAGAGGGAGCGAGTGCTGATTCAGGGCTCGGAGCTGGAAGCGGCTGGCACCGCAGGGCACCACCGAGCCCTGGCAGGAATGCTGTATTGCCCTGAGACCGGATGAGCTCGTGCCTGCCCTTGGCAGCCTGCCTGCCTGCCTTTGCAGCAGGGATGCCCTGAGGCTGTGCAGAGATCCCACTCCAAACCCTTCAGCACGCAGAGGTGCTGGCATGCTGTGTGTATCGCTCCTGGACCCGTGGGGAGCCCAAATGCTGCGAGGCCATGAGCCTCTGTCCTGCCCTCAGCCCCGCGGTGTGGATGTGCCCCAGATCACCGCAGGAAGCAGGACACAAGTGGATATGATTTTGTGTGTAAAGCTGACATGAGTGTGAAATGTCGAAGGACAAGTGTGGCTTGTGTCTGGTCAGATAAATTGCAGGGCTGCAGCCAGCAAGACTGCTTAAAGACAGTGCAGCAAATGGTCTTCAGCCCTGGAAATCCCTGATGAAGCTGGTGGGAAGCTTTGCCTTTCCCTTCCTAGGCTTCTGCTCCAGGCCGTGCTTCAGCAGGATGTTACCAACTCATCCCCAAATCCATTCTGTTTTTCCCATTTGAAACAAATGACTTGAGATAATGGTAGTCTTAAAACTGTAATTTACTTTTTGTGAAGAGGGAATTACAGGGAGCGTGGAGTCTTTTTGGGAAAAAAATTACAAAAGGCTTGTGTAATGAATTTGATACGAGAGGAAGCACTGGCTGTCTTTCTGCCTCTTGTTGCTTTCTGGTGTGTGTCTGGATGTGCTGGTTTTGGCTGGGCTAGGGTTAATTTTCTTCCCAGTGGCTGGTATGGGGCAGTATTTTGGATTTGTGCTGAACACAGTGATGATAATATAGGGATGTTTTTGTTACTACTGAGCAGGGCATACACAGAACCAAGGCCTTTTCTGCTTTTCCTGCTGTCACACTGGTGAGGAGACTGGTGTGCATGGGAGGCTGGGAGGAGACACAGCCAGGACAGGTGACCCAAACCGACCAAAGGGATATTCCAGACAGTGTAACATCATGGCTCAGTGAATAAAGTTGAGGGGGGACGTTTGGAGTGATGTTGTTTTTCTCCCCAAGTCACTGATAGGTGGGATGGGGCCCTGCTCTCCTGGAGATTGCTGAACACCTGCCCAGCCATGGGAAGCTGTGAATGAATTCCTTGTTTTGCTTTGCTTGTGTGCATGGCTTTTGCTTTCCCTAGTAAACTGTCTTTATCTCAGCCAAAGTTTTCCACCTTTGACCCATGTGATTCTCTGATTCTCCCCCTGGTCCTGCTGGTGGGGGAGTGAGTGAGTGAGGCTGCCTGAGGCTTGGCTGCTGGCTAGGGTGAAACCATGACATTGGGCTTGGAAAGTTCCCTCATCAGTTTGTTATTAAATCCTTCCTGAGAAGACAGTGAAATTAGCAGAGTGTGTGGTGTGTGATAGGGCGTTTAAATAGGCGTGAAGGCAGGGCTCATGCAGGCACGGGGAGTTCCCAGTGTCACTGCCACAGCAGCAGGAGCTCCAGAGCACCATCCTGCCCCTAGACAGCTCCAGCAGGGCTCCTGCATCCCACCCAGGAATGGACATGACTTCAGGGGTTTGCTCTGATGCTGGGGGGAAGTGTTAAGGCTCAGCATGTGACACCTGATCCAAGGGCTGTGTTTCGAGGTTGGGTGTGGGGGAATAGTGCTTCTTGGGGCCTGGGGGATGCTGACCTCTTCCCCTGGGAAAGGAGGACATAAGAAGGGCAGCTCCTTGCAAGTGAGGATGGACCATGCATACGTGCATACTTGACATTGCTGTTTGCAGTTTGGCTGAGAAACTGAAAGCAGCAGAGGTGGAGGTGTGTGGTTATGTTCAAGTTTGACTCTTTGGATTGATTTTCAGAATGCTGGTTTAAATAGAGCACCTGAACAGAAATTAAATTGCCCTTGCGGCACTCTCGCAGCCTTTCCCGAACCGGAGCGAGAAATGCTTGTGAAACCAAAAGTGTTTTTGTGGCCCCACATGTTCCTGTATTTGGCAGTGGTGGCTAATTTTTTTGTAAATTAAATAAATCATGTTAAAAAAAGTTAATGAGGCATCTAATTAATTAACAATGTAGAGTTTTATGGTCTTTATGGTTACATTTTGTGGTTAATGACATTCTTCTTATAGCCTCTTAACACGGAATTGCCCGACAAAATAGCTTTTCTGTCCGGTAGTAGGTATTCCACTCTAGGACGAGCCTTTCCTTTTTACAAAAATAGATGAAACATCTTTTATTTTGAGTTGCAAAGTCTATTTTAAATGGTAACTGCATGCTAAAAGTGGTGCTGAATACAGCAGCTGCTTCTGCTACCTATATCCATCTGCTAATTTGCCTGGCAGGGTGGTCTGGTTTTGAAGGAAAATTCATACCTCCGGAGTATAATTTTACACAGCCCTTTCTTACGGGCTTGAACATGCGCAGGGTAAAGAGCATCTGTTATGGACTGATTTTTGGCCTTTGGGATGGTTAGCAGGAGCGTTCAGAGCCTCTCTTTAGTGCGAGGTGGGACTGTGGAGGTCCTGGGTTAAACTGGAGGGTGCATCAGCGTAGGTGGGTGCATCCCCTGTGGCAGGTGGGGGGGATGCTCTGGAGCCTGGGACAGGCAGCTCATTAGCTCTCAGCTCTAGCCTGGCTGGTGAGGACCTGCTAAAAGAGCAGCTTCATGCTGTATCCTGGATACCGGCTCTCGAGTCAGGTGTGCCCAGAGCACAGATTATTGCGGGCTTTCCGGTTTATTTTGAAATGGGAAGAATAAATGCACTGCGCCCGACGCCGTTTTATTCTCCTGGTTTGGCAAAACCAGCACTCGCCCCCTCCGTGCCATATCTGGCTTTGCAAGGATGTCACTCAAATGCAAAATTAGTGGTTTACCACTAATCTGGTAACGTGGGGGAGATTATGTGCATTGAACATCTCTTGGGGATGTGTTTTGTTTTGTTTTGCCTTCTTTTGCATCCGACACAAGTCGAGGAAGACTCGCACCATCCTAAATTTTTGGTTGAGTGATGGAGCAGTTGTTCCAAGGCTGCACAGCAGCGCAGAGCTGAGTCTGGCCCAGGCTCTGGAGCGTGGTGTATTTGACTGCAAGATGAATTGTGTTAAATTCACATGGCTTCCTGCGGCGCCGGGCTCATTATTGGAACCTGGCGCCTGGCTTTACTTCTGCATGCAGAAAACTGGGGTGGGTGAAAATGGGATTTCCCCGATCTCGATAGAGCCAGGCTGGTTTTTGTTTGCCGATAGCAAACCATCCTTTGTGTGTCTTTAATGTGTTTTGTTTCGGGTCATGCACTTTTTCTTTTTAAAATCAAACTGACGTTGGCTGTGCTGCTGTTGCAGTCGCAGAATTTTCTGTTAAAAAACTGCACATGTAAGAGTTACAACCTTCCCACTAGCTTTATGTGTAGAAGTTCTCAGAAGTGGAACACTGTGAGTTTTGTTTGTGAAATTTTTATGTTCTCCCTCTGTGACAGTTCCTGATGTTGGGGGTTACCGGGTCCTGCAGGGCATGGAGCTCTCAGTGTCACTTTGCCCAAATTAGTCTGCTCAGGGAAGTCGTGGTCTCTGCTATGTCTCCTGAACAGACAGGACTGTCAACAGCTCCCCCTTTTATTTTCCTTTTGGCTGACCCATCTCACAGAGGGTAACTTAGCATATCATAGGGATTCTGTCTTTAGCCTCTTCCCCCCCTACTTTTCCGTCAAGCAGAGAAATCTGCGCATTTACACAGCAAGAAATAACTGGATGTTCATCTGCTTTCCTTCCCGTTTCCAGGAAGTGGTTCTGTATTGTTTGGAAAATAAGGCGTGTGATGTGAATCATCGTGACAACGCGGGTTACTGTGCCCTGCACGAGGCCTGTGCCAGGGGCTGGCTGAGCATCGTGCGGCATCTCCTCGAGTACGGCGCGGACGTGAACTGCAGCGCCCAGGATGGAACCAGGTGAGCAGCACCCGGCCCAGCACCGCGGCACCGCTGCCTCCCTGCCCTCTGTGCCTCTCCCTTCCCCTCCCCTTGTCCCTCCTCCCCACCCCAAACACTCTAAAGCAGGTACCTCAAAGCAGGTACCGCTGCTGCAGGACTCCCCGACCTCCTCTGCTCCCTGGTTAATAAAGCACTGGGGACACGCTTCTGTCGTGACGCGCGTTCGGGGTGATTTATTTTTTTTTCTTCTGGGAATTTTAATGTGTTGTGCTTTGGTTGGTTTTTGTTAGTCAGTGGAATTGCCAGCTGCAGGGCAGGAAGGAGTGATACTTGAGCTGCAGCCCTGCTCATGTGCCCTCCAGGTCCTTTGAGTTGTGCCAAAAGAGTGGAGTTTGCCTTGTTAGCAGGGTTACTTTGGAGAGCACTTCAGGCTTTTGTGGCGATCGGGGGTGTGAGTCCTGTGTATGCTGCATAAAAATGTTGTTTGCTGCACTGTTAAACTATCTGCTCATTTGATATTTTGGATTCACTTTTTCTTTTTTTCTTTTTTTTAATCCCGAATTAGCCTTTTTTTAGTTTCCTTCACAGAATAGTAGGGGTGCTTAGTTCCTGCGCTGGCAGAATAGATAGCGAGCTTTTCTTTATAGCTTTGTGGAGAAAAAAAAAAAATACTGCTCCGGACCTTTTTTTAAGCTTCTTGTGTATCTCCTAAAGCACCTCTTTGACCACCTCTGCGAGGCTGACCTTGGGGTAACTTGTCCTGAGCATATGCAGAGCGTTATTCAGTCTGTGCATTTTGGGGACAGGTCGCTTTGTATTCCGTGAATCTCCTGCAGCTTGTTATCTTAAATGGTTTATCGCCTTCCCTATCACCATCCAAATAGCCAAGGAGGTAAAATTAGCGTAACTAAGAGCCTGCTTCTTTTGTTTTTAAGCCCTTTATTTATTAACTTGGAAAGGGAGGAGTCAGGAAAACAAAAAGAGGTCTGGTTAGGATGGTCCATTAAAAGTTCATGATGGTCCATTGTTCCCGGCCCATCACCAGCCCATCACGGCCCAAAGGAAAGCTCTTTGGAGAGACATTAAAACCCCCAACCACCGGATTGTCGGTTCTTTGTAAGAGTTCTGAGCTCTCCAGGCTGACATTCTCACGTTTTCTGCTGCCTTCAGCTTTAATATGTGACCTGTGCAACAGCGGTGAGTTACCGTAAAAAGCATCCTAAATTATTTTTGTCTCACTCGCTGGAATAACCTATATAGAAAGTTCTCCCTGGGAAGGGTCTGAGCAGCCTTAATCACCCGCCAGTTTAGAGTCCACCTTTGATTTCTAGTCACAGACGGAGCTGATTTTCAAGAAAGAAACTTGGCCAGCGTACCCTGAAAAGTTGTTTTTGGGAAAATGTATTTTAGAAATTAACATAATGATGATCTGATCAGAGATGGTAATGTCAGAACTCAGCGTGCTGTTGCCTCTCCTTTCTGAGGGCAGACTTACTTTTCATTTGGAAAGCTGCCCAACAGACAGCAAGAATCCAAAACACAATTAATATACAGAGGAAGGATAGTCTGAGTTGGGTAGGACAGAGAGCAGAAGCTTCTGTAAGGAACTTTGGATCTGTGTAATGCACTGCCTTTTGTTAGGATCAGACTTCTCTGTCTCTGTAGAGTAACTCAGGACATTCATAAGACAAGTCCTATTTATCTCTTGAAAGTGTTCCTCCTTTAACTTTTAGGAGGAAAGATGTGTCAGTCTTCCGCAACTGTGTTGCTTTTAAAATTATATTCCAGAACATGTTCAACTTTTAGAAATGCAGTAAAGTCTTAAAAAGAACAACAACAACACAAAAAAAAACCCAAAACAAAACCCAAAAAGCGCACTATCAGAGACTTGCTTCTTTAATGACTCTGGATATGCTTTTTATTTTCCCCTCTGCCACCTCACTTATCCGAATGTTCTTTTGGTCGTGCTGTGGAAGCCGTCAGCCTGCAGACAGTGTCAGTGGATGTGTGTAGCTCTGTTCAGCCTGTTAATGTAAAGCAGCACAGAGGAGTGATGTAGCTGTGATGCAGCTGCGAGTGCTGTGTGAGTGCAGCTGTGGTAGTGAGGCAGCCTGGGGGGTCACCTGGAGCTCTGGGCTCTGTTCCTTGCTGCCTCTGCCGTCAGCTTTTTGGAGGACACTCTGAAAAGTTGTGGCTGGTGAGGACATGGCTTTGGTCTATACGGGATGTCCGTGTGAATGTGAAGAGGATGCAGGAAAGTTCTGTGAAGTCGGGGCATCTCTCGGTCCTGTCTGAGGTGCTGCGGGTGCTCTGATCAACGTGCTGGCTTCTCGTGTGTGTGTTTTGGGATGAGGCAGGCGTTCAGCCTCTGTTTCCTGATGGTCTCAGAAATGTCGATGAAGCCAGAAACAAAACACCAGACTGGTGTGGGGGCAAGGAGGAGGCAGTGTTTGGGGGTGTAGGAATGGTGCAGTCCTTCCCTTCACCCCAGCTCGGCACAGGATGTCCCTCTCTGCCCTATTCACAGCACATCTGGCCAGGCTAAATGTGGTGGGTCTTGGATGTTTTTCCCCTTAAACTCTATGCCGATAGACCACATGCAGTGCCTGCAGACCCTGAATACACAAGCACTCTGCTGCTCAATTAGTGCCTAATCAAAGATTATTGTAGAACCCGGAGATCTTTAAGACCTGTCTCCGAGGTGCTGCAGTCACTAAGGGCTCTTAATCGTCTTACCTATAAATAATAATAGACCGTGCTTAAGAGGTGAGAGCTTCCCTTCCCTGACAGGACCCCAGTAAGGGCAGTAGCTCGACTGGGGGTGCTGGAACTGACATTAGCAAGGCTGTTTGCTGCGTGTGTTTGGCCTTATCTCGCTCTTCTCCTCTTACCTATGCAGCTGAATCCGTGCCATTATAAAAACAAAGCCACATGCCAAAAATACAGACGTCCCCTGCCTGTTAGCGAGAGCTCCGCGTTGCTTCAGCGTTCGCTCGCTAGATTCTCTCTCTGCAGCCAGTTTTGCTGTATCCTTCCCGCTGGCAGCTGATGAGCTCAGCCTTTTTCATTTTTTTTTCCCTGCGAGGACCATGCCAAGATGGCTCTCTTCCTGTGTCCTTTCAGCTGGTCTTGGCAGAGCCATACCTTCCAGCAGCTAATTGCGTTAAAGAACAGTCAGCCTGCGTAGCCGCCCCCCTGCAACTCGTGCCTTGCCCCTTCCGTGGGGCAGCCTTGCGTAACGGAGCGGAGGGAAATAAAATCAAAACCCCAAAATATGGCACTGCTCGGCGAGTTACATGACCTCTTACTGCAGTGAGGAGGATTCTGGTGGTGCCTGAAAGGCTGAGAGCAAACCCTGACTGGTCTAAATAGTTTATAATTTTGGTGGTGGAATGATAAACCCCCAGTGAAATGTTTTCCTAACTCTAGTGGCAGTAAAAATAGTAGGAAGAATTCGGCAGTACACAAGAGAGGGTTGAGATGTGTGTCTTTTGTAGGATATTGCAGCTCTCGAATGTCCCCTGATCCTTCTGGGGCCTTTTGAAGGGTTTGTTTTAGAAACGAGCTGTGCTATGTTAACTGCACCATTAGGGATAGAGAGTGTTTATTTCCACGATGCTCATGGTAGAAGAGATTGTGTGGCAAAGCAGCCCAGGAGAGGACTCCCAGGGATCTTCTTTTATTTTCACATCTGAAAAAGTTGCCTATTGCAGTAGTTGCTTTTGCATCCTACTAAGAGGATGGTTAAACTCTGCCAAGACTGAAGAATACTCCCTGCTCTGCTGGCCCTGCTGGGAGAAGCAAACAAATAGCTGTGCCTTTGCATGGTCCCACTCGTGAGCTTGCCAAGAAGCTGTTCTAGCCAGTAAAAGAGTCTGTCAGTGCTCTGTTTTGGCCTTTTCTCCCTTAACTTATCTATGGGGAATCTCCTTCCCTCCACACCCCCACTAATCCCTGCCAGTGTTTTCTTTCCTTCCTTCTATTTATTGTTCTTCCTTCTTCTGCACTGCTTTACTACGCCTTTCCTTCCCCATGCCTCTATAAATTCCCTCTCATGCCTGAGCAGCCTCCCTGTGTACTCTTAGATGACGAATCTGGTTCTGCCTGCCCCACTGCCTGCCCTGCTGCCTCTGTCTGCAGCCCCACGTTGGGCTTGGTGACCTGTAAAAAGGCAGAAGGAGGTTCCATCACAGGGTTACTGCCCATGTGCTGCAGTTTTTCCTTCCTGGGGAATGCCCAGGCACCCTTTAATAAACTCGTCTGAGTGTCGTTAAATCAATTGAAACACTGGGCGGTGATTTAGATGCTGTTTTTAATAAGTTAAGGGATCATCTTGAATTCATTACTGCTTCAAAAGCCACTTAGGTAAGTCAGTTAAAAAAAAACCCCAAACACAAACAAGAAAACCCACAAACCAATAATCCCTCAACACTCCTCAACCCCCTCCCAAAACCAGAAAATCGTAATTCTGAAATAAAATTTAGAAAGAGTTCAAAATTAAAGACTCCAGTAAAGCGAGGGAGTAGGGGAGAAAGAGCATTCCCAGCACTTGGCAACAGCTGTAACTCTGATCTGCTCCTGGTGCCTGTTGCCAGACTTTCAGCCAGGGATGCTTCGTGCCCAGTGGGGGACAGGAGGGTTTGCAGCAAGGCTGACCTTTCCTGCTGTGGATGCTCAGAGTGCCGTGACCCAGCAGCTCAGGCCTCAGCTGCTTGCTGACAGCAAGGAACACCCGACACCTCTGCAGCCTCCGTGTCGGCACCTCTGTGATTTGTTGCCTCCTGCTTGGTGTCACCTGGGATGTGACACTGTGATGTAGCACTGACCAGATCCTGGATGTGATGCTTCCCTGTGGGGAAGCACTGAGTCAGTAGGTGGAGGTGGGAGGGTGAGACTTGCAGGGAATCCCGGGAATGCTGGCTCCTCCAACACTTGTCTGTCTCAAAGACATCAGTTTCAGTGTTATTTTAGAGACATTTCCTCAGATACTGGGAAAGGGTGTTCTGACCCTTTTCCAGTGATCCTCATGGACCTCTCTGGTTTTAAAACTGACGGTGGCTTTCCAAAGAGTGGTGTGTTGGGCTTTGAAGGCGTCCACACGTTGTGATTTCTGCTGCCAATCTGTGAGGATTGGCACAAGCTGGACTGAGGACTATGCTCAGCTTCTTCACTCTCTTGGTGGCATGGGGTGTATGGGAGGCAGACAGCAGGGGACAAGCCCTCTTTCCATAGGGAACAAGCTGCCAAGTCCCCAAGTGCACCTCCTCAAGTCAGTATATTGTGCACATGTCAAAACCGATATGACATGCAGCTTTCCAGCAAGATGGGTGCAAGCAAGAACTCTTCTCATGTAGCTGATGTTAATCACCCTAAGTCACAGCCTACTGGAAAGTACTTGGAGTAAATACATCTGGAATATCTTTTTGAGACTTTCTTTCAGAGTCACCCTCCTCCCCCTCCTACCAGCAGTGCTGTGTGATTGATGAGAAAAGGGTGGTGTGCCATCCTCTTCTGACTGATTTGATCCTCCCCTCCTCTGTCCTGAGCTTTCATGGATGCCAGATCATGCCAAAGCAGTGGTGACATCAAGGGGACATTGCCCTGTGAGGCAGGAGTGGTGGGATGTGGCCTCTTGGCAGGAGGGAGTTGAAGCCCTGGGTGTCAGCCGAGCGTTGCTTGGCAGACTGGGAGATGGAGCAGAGAGCTTCACTTGGCTGTGCTTCCAGCTGACTTCCCCTGGTTTTACATCATTGTAAAAGCTTTCCAGGAAGACAGTGTGTGATCCTGGTTAATGTCCTTCCTTGTGTTTTCATACAAGCTCCCTGAGAGCTTGAAAGCCTTGTTGGGGGGCAGCAGTGTTGCCAGCCCAGAGGAGGAGTGTTGTGCTGAGCTGGACTGCCGTGATCACTGTCCACACATTGGACTCTGCTTTTAGTTCCCTACTCTTGCTAAGGAAAAGATGGGATTTTAACACATCTTCATTAGTCTGAAGGGTAATATGTTCTACTTCCAGACAACTCCCCGTTACGTATAATCAATTTTAAAGGCAAAAGTTAATGCGATTTATAATTAGCGATAAGGAATTCTAAACCTGGAATTGCAGGCCTGTGTATTAATGAATAATCCTTCTGAAGGCTCACAAAATCTATGTCTGAGCTTGTATAGATTGCTCATGCCGCATGAAATGCCTTAATTTCTGGGTGGACTACCCTTAAAATAACATGTTTTTCTATTCTCTGATTAGAAGGGTTGAATTGTGCTGCACATATATTCATAAGTACTGTTTAAAGAGGATGTTCTGTGCGGAAGTTTAATTCCTAGCAAATTTTCATAACTTATTTCTGTGTACATAATTTAGGAGCTTCGGGTAACTGATTTCTGTGCTTGCCCAGAGGCAGGCTGAATGAGCCTTGCTCCACAACACGCTGTTAAATTGGCAGAGATTTGGAACGGTAGAGTGACTTGCAGCAAAATGATGTTTGTGAGGCTTCACACCAACTCCTGCTTTCTGTTGCAGCGGTGTAATTATTTTACTGTCCCTCGAAAATGTGTACAGCAAGGAATAGACGTAACAGAAATATGTGCCCTGAGCAGTGTGACTGAAGACAAGAGGGGAGGGGGATGATGTGCAAGTAAAACCGACAATAACATGATTGGCAGCTGTATTAATAGTGTTACTTTCTATAAATAACTTTGATCTACAGTCAGAAGTTTCTTGTCAAAAACATTTGCATAATACTGTTGAGTCAAAATGTAACGCCGTGATTTTCCTCCTGTTTCACACCAGACCAATCCATGACGCCGTTGAAAACGACCACTTGGAAATTGTCCGCCTGTTACTGTCCTATGGTGCTGATCCAACACTTGCAACCTACTCTGGGAGGACCATTGTGAAAATGACCCACAGTGAGCTCATGGAGACCTTCCTCACAGGTCTGTGCCCACTCTGCATGGGCCTTTCTGGTCCTGGCAGATGGGGGCTTGTTCGCTGTCCCCCAAAGTCCCTCCTGCCTGGCAGGGGTGACTTCATGCCAAGGAGCCATGGGCTGGGCTGGGCTGGGCTGCAGTATCTCCCTCTTTGCCTGCAAAAACCCAGAGGTTGCAGGTGGGAAGCACAGCCGTGCTTGGGGGCTCCTTCTAATTGAAACTCTTAATAAATCATAAGGATTATTCCACTGTCAGATATGATAGGTGGGTAGGAGGTCAGTGGGCTGTTTCTGTGCCTTCAGTTTTCTGCTTGAAATGAAAATAAGACACTTGCCAATTCAAATAGCTGTTTGTTAAACATGCTCATGTTTTCCCATGGTCTTGCTTTTTATCTTAGACTATTTTTGGTTTTGCCAGTTCTGCCTTTTATGTCTGAAATACTGTAAAAATACATTAAGGGCTCTTGTCTTTAAACATATCCTTGTTGTAACATGGTTTTAGGGTTTTTTTCCTCTTAGTTTTGGGTGAAGACACTTGCATTCCCTAATGACTTACCTCTGAGCATGTTTGCAGTCTTCATAATCCATGAGTTTAAGTACTCATCTGTTTACCTGTTTAAATGGTGCACTATAGGAAGTGCACAAGTGTTTCAGGACTCCAGTAAAGTCTGCTATCTTTGACTTCCTAGCATCCTGAAGCCCAGTATCTTTTCACCAATTTGGCTTGTAAATGTCCCAAATTATATCCATAGAAAAGAACTACATCTTCTGAACATACCTGTGAGGAAAAACCTTTTTCATCAGTTTATTTGGGGCCACAGTTTCACCCTCAAGTTGATGTCCAGAATAATTGTGAAGGCCAAAAAATGGGGTACACTCTATTTTCACAAAAATAAGATACTGCTCTCAGTATCTGAACCTTAAGGTTGGGTCTGTCCCTGTTAGACCTTAGGTGATTATTTGATGTGGTGGGTCATTATTTGATGTGGGGGGATGGTGTATATATGCTGCTGTTTGTAGCATGTGTACTGGGAATGTGGTGTGGGATTTTTTGATGGAAGGTATGGGGGGGGACGCGTGTTGAGGCTCTGTGATGCGTGGTCTCCTCACTTGCCAGCTTTTTGTTCTCATCACTGTGTTTTTGTTGTTGTTTTTTCCTCTCCAGAGTATTTAACTGACCTGCAAGGTCGAAGTGTTGATGACCCTGGTTTGTACTGGGATTTCTATGGCAGCTCTGTGTGCGGTGAGCAAATGTTGCCCTTTATTTCTTTGTATGCAGAGACTTTAAAAACATGGGGCACGTGGGGTGGGGGCTGTTTTGTTGTTGTGGTGGAGGAAGCTGGGAAGGAAGCAAACTGATTTTGTTTACAGATCACGTTATTGGGGAAAAAAGCAAGACCTGCAACAGTCTTTTCATTGCTGACTTCGCACCTTCATTCAATTTTATTTAGATCCAAAAGATGAATCTGGATTTGATGTCTTGGCAAATCCTCCTGGCCCAGGTGATGAAGATGAAGATGGCTTCAGTGATGTGTTTGAATTTGAATTTCTGGATGAGCCTCCTTTACCATGTTACAACATTCAAGTGTGTCTCTCTCAGGGGTAAGAGCAAATACAGATTTTGGGGTAAAAGCAGCTGGGATGATCTGCTTGGGTTGGTGGTAATTTGTGTCAGCAGGGTGTTTGTATTTGTGTAACATAAATGAGAGATCAATACTGTAGCTGCTGTGGGTTTTTTAGAAATAAACTAATAGGAGGCGAGAGGGAAAAAGGCTGGCATGTCAGGGCTGAGTTTTTACTGCCGTGTTCCTGAGCAGGACAAGTGGCATTTGGACACAAATTCCTTTCCTCATCCCAGACAGGCATCTTGTTCATAACTTCCCAAAATAGAAGTGCTTCCAGCTCTTAAATTTGGGTATTACGTTTGTAAGGTAATTGTATTTCTTGGGCTTTTCTGTTCTGCTGCTGAGTGGACACGGTTTTGTGGATGACAAAATGACACTATTACTGGTTTTCTAGATCTCATAGCAAAACTGGTTTAAACCTCTGAATTGGAACAAACAAATAAGTATCTTAGGGAAGATGCTATGGTACCTAATAATAAGCAAAGACCTGGAAAGTTGTATTATCTATTGTATTCAAGATATAAATTAGATTGGTAAATGACTGTTGTTGACCATTTGCACCAGTTTTGATGATAGCTAGTTTAAATATTGATCATGCAGGAGTGTGGGTTTTAGTATGTTTTGGTTACATGGGTGATGGATCTAACTTAATTCCCTGAAGTGGACAAGTACAAAGATTGAATTTTAAAACTGTGTTGTTTATCTGACAGAAAACCAACTTTCTGTTGACTTCTATTTAATATTGGCATCTCTGGAAGTCAGAGGTGCCGAATTTTGTGGTTGTAACTATAAGCCATCTCCTTATTTGTGAAATGAAAGTTGGGTTCAGGTGGGTTAACCTTTTAGGTGTCTGAGTTGGGATGGCTTATGGCCCACATGGGCACTGAGAAGCCCAGGTTTTATAGGTCCCAGTGCCCCTGCATGCCTGGATCCTTCCTTCCCAAAGCTGCAGGTAGCAGTACTCTGAATAAACACACACACAGCTGCTCATCTCTTGTATTCGACCCCTGTGCGACAGCCTTGGTTTCAGAGGGATTGTTTGTGGCCGTGGGGTCGGGGAGGGTTTGTCACACAGCAATGTGGGGAAGAGTCAGGAATCCTGTGACCCAATGTCAGTTATTGGAGCCTCTTTCTCCTTTGCCTCCTCAGACCACGGAACTGGCTTCTGCTCTCGGACGTGGTGAAGAGGCTAAAAATGTCATCGCGCATCTTCCGCTGCAACTTCCCCAACCTGGAAGTCGTCACCATCACGGAGGCAGAGTTTTACAAACAGACTTCCCTCAGCCAGTTGTTCTCTTGTGCTACGGACCTTGAAGCTTTTAACCCAGAGAGCAAAGAGCTCTTGGACTTGGTAGAGTTCACAAGCGAGCTCAAGACTCTGCTCGGCTCCGAGCTTCACTGGTTGCATCCACACGAGGACCCTCCCTTCGACATCCTCTGGTGAACCATCAGGCCATTTAATGTACAGTGCTCTATACAGTTACTTCTTTATGTATATGTGTTCAAATGAAATTGTTTCTGTAAAGAAAGGACACTATTAAATATGAAAATATCTTTCCTTTATATAAGAGATCTGAATTCCAGTTGGATGGATTTTGGAAGAATTTTTTTTTAACTTCAATCAGTTTTTACGAAAATTGTTATATAATGTTTCTTTAAATGCACACAGGCTTTGGGATAAGTTTGTTATTACTCAGAACATATTTTTTTTTTTAAAGAACACACCCACACACATTGACTTTGTTTCATACAAAGCACTGATTACACAGAACATACTTTTTCTAGGTGATGTGATCAAAGTCGTGTGGCTTGTTTGGGAGATAGAATTTGCTAAGGCACTTGGTGATATTATTTTTGGTTTTTTTTTTTTTTTTTTGTTTACAGAATTACCTGCTTTGGCCAGGTAAGCACTATTGAATATAATTCAATAGTTTGTAATATAAATTAAACCATATCCATACGCATCAACTAATTGTAAGAACTTTTATATCCTAATTTAAAAGCTGTGAAATTTAGTTTTCACACATCAAACCGGATTGTTTATATATGTTTAAACATTTTATGCTCTTTATTTAAAGAAGACTTTGAACTATTTTTTCTGTACCTTGTAAAATATTGAAAAACTAACATATGTTGAAGTTGCTTGAAACTGTACATAAACTAAATTTTCTGAATTGTGTGTTTATGTTTGAGATCTGTGTTTTAACTTTGTAAGTAAATCTTCTGCCTTTGTATTTATATTTTACAAAAATTTTCTTAAAGGCAATAAAACTGTTGAGAAATGAAGAAGCTAAAGTGACTCCCTTTAACTCCGTGCCTGGTTGTGACATGAGCTTCATCTCACTAATGTTTATGAAAGGAGGGTGTAGTTTCCAGAGCGGGGCTGGGCTGGTAGAGGTGCAAGCAAGCAGCTGATGAAATCTGGGGTACAATCTGTATTGGCTTTCTAAATTCCATATTGGAAGAAAAGATCAGTCAGGTGCTTTTGGTGGGGCAAGGGTTTAAAAATGGGTGTTCACAATACCTTCTGCACCATCTTTTAGTTAAAGAATTGTGAATAGGTCAATCATTTCCCCTCCCTTGACATCCTTTTAATTTCAATTGGCTGCATTCTCTTTTCAATGAAGCCTGCAGAGTGGAGGAAACGCTTTAGTTTTAATGTGGAGCATTAAAGCTATGAGCACATTTTGGGAGGATTTAAAGGGACAGAATGTCACTTCTGCACAGCTCTGGAACTTGTATCTAAGAGGCTGGGCTCCCTGGGCTGGGCAGACCCTCTCTGCCTGCCCCTCGTGGAAGGAAATTCGTGCTGTGAACTCAAACTCCTGAGTTTTAATTTGGGGCTGTTATTAACAGTAGTATGTCTTATGATAGCCAATTGCCACTCAGGTTTAAACTGCACTACTCTTCTGATGGGGGCCAGGACCCCACCCAAAGGGTCTTGAGCAGAGCGCCTGGTCAGTCTGGGAAAAGCATCTGGGAAGAAGTTTCTCCGTTGTCCTGAAGGCTGAAGTTAGGGGAGAGCAGTGCCTCTTTCTGAAGGTGCCCTGGAGAGGAAAACTCAGAGCTGCTGCCTCTTGTGGTGTGTTGCCCGTCAGTCTTTTGCCAAAAATTTGCATTGTGTGGCTTTACAGTGGGGCTGTTCCTGTGGGTAAGGTGGTTTTGTAGCTCAGCCAAGAGGTGAGAGAAGGCTCCAAAAGCTGTCTGTTTCTGGATGCTGAAGTCTCATTTCTGCACAGGGCAGGGAATTTTTAGTCCTAACACATCTACTGACCTCCTTTTTCCAGACTTGGGGTATGGAGGATGATGGTCTCTCCTGCACAGCTTTTATGTGCATGCTGGACCCCTACTCTCCAGTGCCCTCTGCTTTCACCCCCTGGATTTCCCAGAAAGAAGAGGTCCAGAAAGTATAAGGCAAGGGAGAATGGTAAAAGCAGTTGTTAGGGACGCCTTTATCTGATCAGCTGTGTAATGCTTGGATTCCTTGAGCTCAGTATAAATCGGGTTCATGCTACTTCCCGGGGTGTGTGGCAGACACCTCAATTCTCCCCGAGCCCCTCGGGCAAGCAAAAAATTGACACGGCTTCCTCTTACGTCCAGCTCCTCTTCAAAGAATCCCACACGTGCTCCCAGAGCATCTCTGCTTAGTCAGCTTTCCCTGCTCGGTACAGCTGGGCCTTCCCGGGCTGGCTCCGGCCCGGTGCTCAAATGCAGCTCAAATAAAGGCACAGCCTCATGCGGCTGTAATGCGAGTGTGTGTGCCTGCCCCAGGCGCCTGTGCTCTAAAAATAGGGTCATGGCAGGGAACACCTGATCCCAGCGCTGTCCCTGGACATAACACAACCCTTTTATACTCTGGGACGTTCCCTTTTAAAGGGACATCGCTGTGCGAGGCGGCTTGAAGGGAGCACAGAGGGTTCAGCGAAGCCGGAGGGGGCACAAGCCTGGCTTGGCTGCCCCTGTTCTGGGTGGTTTGGGGGAGATTGTCACAGGAGAGGCTGGGTTCAGGTGTAATTATGCAGGAGGCAAGCCCAGGGGAGAATTACCTTGGGAGAGGAGAGGTGGCGGTGTGCCAGCAGGGTGTGAGTGTGGTGACAGCGGGTGTGGCAGGGGAGTGAAGCGCCGGCCAGCCCTGGGACTGTCTGGATCCTGCAGGGCACAGAGCTGGGGCTGGGCGAGCTCCAGCCAGCGTGGGGGCTGTGTTCAGCAGCTCGGTTTCTGATCTCGCACTGCTCTCCTTTAAAGTGCTTTCCTGTTCATCCTCCTTGGGCCAAACATGCTTGCTTCACACTGCTGGCTTTGCTCCAGGTTAATAAAAAATAAGGAAATGGAAATGCAGCCTTTGGGGATGGTAAAACCCTGCTGATCCTGTTTCCTGCCTTCTGCAAGGTGAAAGCGCAGTGTTGATGCTGTTGGGGACAAATTCCTTGAATTTCCCCTGCTTTCCACTTGGATTTGCCCAGCTGGGAATCTGTGCTGCCCTGTGGAGGCGTTGGACAACCACCGGTGCAATAGGGAAAAACCCTATTTCCAGCTACAGCAGGCAGATGAGCCTCGCTTCAAAGAGGTTCCTTTGTCAAACTTTTACTTGTTGCTGGCTGGGAAATCCCATGGAATACCCAGTTCCAGGCTGGCTGCCTGGCAGGGAGGCTAAGGGGGAGCCACAGCACAGGCAGTGCTGTGAGCTTTCCCCTGAGATAAGCAATGCTACTGAGGACTAAAATATTGAACCCCTCCTTCGCCTCCCTCCCTTACCCAAGAGTTCTGCAGAGGAGGTCAGCCCTGGGGGTTTCCTGTTTGGGTGATTTCTCCCTCCAGCCACTCTTGTCATTTCTTCTGCTTTGCTGTGGTAGCTGAGCTGGAGTCTTGTGCCAGAGTCACTGATGCAGTGAGTGGCAAAGCAGAAAGGGAAAAGAAGGGGAAGGGTAGATGTGGTGCTTAGGCACATGGCTTAGTGGTGGACTTGTCAGTGTTGGGTTAACATTTGGACTTGATGCTCTTGGAGGTCTTTTCCAACCTTAATGATTCTATGATTTTAGTTAGCAGGAGAGGAATGGAAATTATTTTAGAAACTGCTCCCAGGGGCCAAGCTCACTCCATGAATCAAAAGAGTTTGAAGCTGACTCCTCCCTTCATTTCTGTGCTAAATAATGGAACTATAGATGAAACCCATCATTTGAGCAGTAATGTATCAGGGAGTGGTAAGTGCAGGCAGCTGCCATTCCCAGGCTCTGTGGGGCTGCTGGTAAACATTCAGCATCATCACTTTGCACAGGGAAAAGGCACACATTATTGCTTTCAACTTGCACAGATCCAAGGTAACTGGAAAAATAGCATTTTATCAGCTTAAAATTGTTTGCAGAACATATTTGCACTTCAGTATGAGGCCAGTGGTGGTGGGAGAGTGCTTGGCACCACCACACAAGGCAGAAGAGTTGAATGTTATAATTGTGTAGACACAGATCTTTTCTCAGTGTGCTCATTCACCATTGCATTTCTGCTTCTTCTGCATAAGAAGGTGACAGGAATCCAAGTTTCACTTGGAGCGGTGTCAGGGACAAAAACCTCCAAAGAGATCTGAAGAAGATGAAGTTTTAAGTATCCCACCATGATGTCTACCTGCATCACTCTTGCTAGTTCTGCATTTCACCCGTTAGTGTGCTTTCCATGGGTTCCCCTGACTGCACAGTGACGAGACAGTTTTCCTGTGAGTGAAGTGTGATGGATCCCTGGGAGCAGCCCTGCCTTCTGCCTTGGGGGGAAGAGAGCCATTGCTTCTTTCTGGTTTGCCAGTCCTGAAGAAAACCCCGTCCACGCCATGTGCACATTTTCCTCCAGCAGACTGACGTGACTGTAGATGGTTGCTCTCTTGAGCCAGGTAGGAACCACAAATCTGTCACTAAATAGATTTTCCTTTTGTTGTCACATTAATTTGCAACTCATTAATAGTGACAGCAGTGAGGTACTGCACGGATGCAGATTTGCATATTCATGGTTAACTTATTATTAAACAAATAAGATTTCCCTAGCTTAGGGAAAGTACCAGAGTAATGCCACATTGTGCATTATAACAGCCTGAATGTTTTATTTTCTTTTTAATATGTTAATAGATGCAAGGGGCGCTCTTTTTTTAAGTAAATGTGCATCTATAAAATAACGTGTAATTTAAAATATCACAATTGTTTAAATAGTAATCTATTAACAAACCTGCCAATAATTGAGCACAAATACCTATTTAATGTACAAATCAATTAATCAATTCTAAATGCTGGCTTTGTTGCCTGATGACCGTGACACAGGCAGTACCAGCAGGGCACAACCAAGCACTCTGCTGGCGAGGTGACCCAGAGGTGGAGAGCTGATCCCATGTTTTATGGTTCATTACAGTCAAATTGGTTGGTTTTCACAGTTGCTTTTGTTTCTTCTCCCCAGAGGAGTGGTGGGAGAGAAAGTGAAGACTGAGCTTGCTGTGGTGCCCACTGCCACCCTCCCGTCCTTCTGGGCATGGCTGAGGAAAACGTGGCCATCTCAGCTCTGCAGGGACCTCTCTGCTGCCCCTTTTCCCTGCCAGCAGGCAGTACACTCCTAGACTCCAGCTTTGGCTCAGCCCTGGTGAGGAGGAGGGCAGAGCTGTGCCCCCAGCATGGCAGGTGGGCAGTGGGCAGCAAACTCCCCTGGCACCGTGGGTTTCTTCCCCTGTGCTGAAGGAGCCGTGGTGAAAAGCCCTTGGAACTCAACAGGCACTCAAAATCTGCAGGTGAGAGGAACTGGAGATGTGGAGCGTGGGGCTGTCCTGTAGGCAGGTGTTTTAATTCATTTGCTGGTAACAGTGAAGGTCCTTTGCCCTCAATGTAGCACAGCTTTTTTCTACTGGGCTATTCAAGAATATCTGATATGCACAGCAGCCCCCTCTTCAAATCCTTACTTCCACATCCATATTTTTCAGTCCTTTCTTGCTCTTTTAAAAGTCTGTAGGGTAGTGGGCATAATTACATGTGAGGAAACCAGCTGGTTATTGCAGTTCCCCTCAGTCCTGAAGTGAGGCTTTTTCCTGACCTGACTTTCCAGAGTCCTTTGACAATGTTGCCTAACCACAAAATGCGGTTCTTACCCCATCCTGCTGTTTCCTTGTGAGTCAAAAGCCACCCCATTTGAACCACAGGCCTGTGCTCCCAGCCTCCCCAGGCTCTGGAGCTCCTGTTTCTGGCTAATTGAAAAGGGTGTACGGCCCTGAAGAGGCACAGATAAAACCAAGGATGCTGAAACTCAGCCATAAGTCACCCCAAAGACTGAATCCCTGCAGGTGGCGAGCAGGGTGAGGCTGTTTTTAAAACCTGTGTACAGCAAGCTCAGATTGCCCTTCTCCAACAGGGGAAAATTTTATTTTCTGATGTGGGATCTGTTTTTATCTCCATCTCCTGGCTCGGGTCTTTCCTTGGCACAAAGGAGTGCCAGTGGGACTGGAGCCCAATTTCCACTGCTCTGTGGCTGCAGGCTTTTCCACTCACTGAGGATGTAGAGGGTTAGGCAACACATGTGGCAGGCACTCATGATGTCAGGGACAGTGTTTAGTATTTGTAGCTGTTGAAATTTCAAGGAAAAGGCTACCTAATGAAAACCCTTTTCAAATATGCCATGAAACTCCTGCTTAAGTAAAGCCTACATGAAGGCAAGTCCTGACAGGCTTCCTGAAATGAAAAGGGCAGATTATTTAACAGCTGATCAACACTAATAACCCTTGGCAAATACAGTATGCAAATTTAGAGCTGGAGCCAACATGTGCCAAAGGGACTCTTCTGTGACAGCCTGGCCTGGCTGCTCTCAGACTGCTGCTGGTAACCACAGAGCCCAGCACTGGGAGTGGGGAGACCAAGCTGGCCCAGGGGAATGGGCATTGGGTGTCTGACCACTCAGTGGGGCTGGGCTTGGGCTCCCTTGCTGAGGGGCTGGAACTGATGGCATAAAGCACTGAGGGAAACAGTTTGAAGCTGGGTACCTTGTCTCCCCACTTCATGACATCTTAGGGTAAATATCACTTTTAAGTACCTTTGTGACCTGCCAGTCTACACAAATGTAATTCTTCTGTCTGAATTGGGGCAACCCATGGGCAGTTAAGGAAGGGATGGAGTTGGGTTTGCAGAGTGAGTTCATCCTTCTGTCCTGTAGCTCCATGTCGTGAGGGTGGCTTTGTATCTGCCTGGCTGCCCTGCACAACTCAGCTTCTCCAGCCCAGGGACCATATCTGTGCTACACTCTGTCTGCTCTGAGCACCTGGGGATTTGTGTCACCTCCCTGCAGGGCCAGCTCAGCACATGGCAGTGTTGGGGAATGCCCCCACAGGGGCTGGATGCACTCACTAAACCAGCAGATGACAGACCCAGAACCCACTCAGGGTAGGTGGGTACAGGGTAGGATGGTACAGGGTGGAAGACCACCCACTCCCTGCAAGGGAAGGAGGGTCTGGGAGCAGGGCAAGGGGTCAGGGAGAGCCAGGGAAGTGTTGCCCTTTTGGTGGCAGTGTGGCATTACCTTGGCTCAGAAAGTTGGGTAAGCCTGTGCCTCCGAAACCTGGATGCTGTGCCCATCCACCAGCTGGTGCTCCCAACACAGCCCGTAACAGCCTGGTGACCAAACCTGCCTGGTCCCCAAGGGGTTACCTCTCCTGAAATGGCTGCCATGCCCAAAGAGATGGAGTGCCTTTGAGTACTGCTGTTTTCAAAGGCTCAGGAGTGAGCTTGATTAGCAAAATCAACAAAGAGATGCAAATACGCTGCAGCAAAAAGGTGCTTAGTAAGTCTGGGAGCCGGGGCCCTGGTAGCGGGAAGCAGCAGCTCTGTGTGCTGGGAAGCACTGGAGAAGGGAGGGTGTGTTATTCCAGAGAAAGCAGCGGCTCAGAGCAGCACACGGCTCTGTGGACACAAAGCAGCGTCTCTGTCTTCAAGGTTATTTAATAGTAAACAAGAGCTGTCGGGAGGGAAGGAGCCCACTGCCGCCCAGGTACTCTCAGGCTGCCTTGTGAGCACAGCAGATGTGGCACAGGCAGTGCAGGCTGGGGGAATCCAGGAAGCCTTGCCCAGGCTTCTTTCTACAGCTGCAGATCACCTCAGAAACAGCCTCACGCTCAGCCCACGTTTGACTTGCCAGGGCTTCACCCCACCAGGGTTCTGAGAGCCTTTCCTGCTCAGTGTTTGCTTTCACTTCACCTGCAGTAACTCCTGGCTCTCCATGGGGCCCTCAGCTTTGCTTTAGAGGCAGAACAAGGTGAGTCAGCCCCATCCCTCACCCAGCCAGTGCTGGAGGAGGAGGATGACGATGAAGATGAGGATGTGGAGGAGGAGGATTAGCAGAGCAGGTCTGCTCAGCAGCTAGTGCTGAATCACAGCAAGACAGCCCCAAGGACGGTCCCTCTTCTGCTGCCAGGGGCTCCCAAGTGCACAGGAATGCAGTATCCCAGGCAGTCTGTTTGTGAAGGTGTGAGGTGGTTTTTAAAATACACAACAGAGACTTCTGCGGGGCTTGGTCCTTTATGAAGTAAATTTATTTGACAGGTTTATTTCTTTATCAGGTATTTGTCTAACTCCGTGACACTGAGAGACCTGATTTCCTGGTACAAATGTTAAAATGTAAACTCCCAGAGTTGTGTGGTCACAACTGGTGTCCAAAATATCCTCACCCCAGTTTCTTGTTGAGTGTCCTGTGTGACAGCAGGAGACCCCAGAGATGCTGGATAATCTATGCTATGATCACACCAGGAAAAGAACCCCAGCAAGAGGACAGCAGACAGGCTTCTGGCCTGTCCTGACTGAGTGGCTGGTGGATTTAGGGGTTAAAAACAAGCCTTTTGCAAGTGCTGCCTCCATCCAACAGGATGGAGAGATTAGAAACACCTAAAGCGCCTGAAGGTTTGCAGCACCACTGACTGATCAAATAAAAATATGTGAATCATAAATCAATGTAATTTAAAGCAGACTTATTTAGAAATTGAGATTGGGCACTAAGGGACTTATTCAAATCAGTCTGCCTTGCCATTAGCCACCCCCTGCAACTCCATGGACTCTCTTGGGGTAGGTGAGGTGGGGGTGCAGATGTGCTGCCTCCGGTTTAAATCAGACCTGGGCAGGGAGCTGGGACAGGGTGGCTGGGGAGGGACCCAGGGTGGAGGAGGGACTCAGCTGCCTGCTCACCCCGGCTGCTGCCTGGCCCGGCTGGCCACCGACAGATGACGGCCAGACGGCAGGAGCAGGCTGTGCCATGTGGCTGCAGGATGGCATGAGGTCTCAACGCAGCCCAGCGTGTCAGGGACCAGAGTCAGCCCCAGCAGAGACAGACACTCTGGCGAGTGCCTTCCCTCGCTCACTTGGCTTAACAGACAGCTTTGGCTGTGCTCCTGCCATCATTCGCCACCTCCGCTCCTCAGCACGCAGCAGTCCTGAGGAGGGACACTCTGCAGCTTTGCTCAGTCTCTATTTGTGTCTGTGTGAGTGTGCAGGGGGTGCTGGCTGCTTGTTCCCAGCCCCAGCTGTGAAGAGATGCTGTTACCTGACCCCGAGCAGGAGCCAGGAGGGGGAGGGTTGGCTCTTGGCTCCCCCTTCCCATCAGGTTTGCAGTCACCCTGCAAACACATTAGTTTTCCTAAAACGGCACCGGAGAGCTTGAACAGCAATACCACCATGGCATTTANTGTCTGTGTGAGTGTGCAGGGGGTGCTGGCTGCTTGTTCCCAGCCCCAGCTGTGCAGGAGATGCTGTTACCTGACCCCGAGCAGGAGCCAGGAGGGGGAGGGTTGGCTCTTGGCTCCCCCTTCCCATCAGGTTTGCAGTCACCCTGCAAACACATTAGTTTTCCTAAAACGGCACCGGAGAGCTTGAACAGCAATACCACCATGGCATTTATTAATTTTTTAGCATAGCTCTCCCCCCACCTCCACTATGATTTGCATACCTGTTAATCCTCTCCCTGCTGCAATAATTCTGTGAAGGATAGGGAAATTATATCTGAGCAATAACTCCTTGCCTCTGAAGCTGTGGAACCCTGTGTGCCATCCTGATCAGAGCAGGGACTTTCAGCAAGTGGAAGCAGGAGGTTTAACCTCTTAAGAGATGCATCTCACCTACAAGATCCCAGGAAAGGCATCTATCCTGAGTATGTGGAACCCAGCTCTGCCATTCCCAGATGGCTCTGTCTCCAGGAAAACCCCTGCCCTTGGCAACATTTTGCCTTCACGAAATTACTGTTCCCTACTGGCAGTGTCTCCCCTGCAGTAAAGTTGCTTCCTGTGGGAGAGGGGGAAGGAAAGCCCTGCAGGGGAGGTTTCATCACTTCTTCCAGCCCTGCCTGGGGAGCAGGGAACACCACCAGCTTCTTGCACATGCTGGGATTTTTCATCTCATGGTAGGACAGTGCTGTGAGGCCCCAGCACTTCAGATGGCTTCTGGTGAGGTCTGTGACAATTTTAACCAGCAAGAAGCTGCAGACCCCAGCAGCTTCATCCATCACTTTTCTTACTGCTGTCTTTATCCTCTTCCCCCCAGCTTTCTATTTCATTTGGATTTGTGGGTGCCTAACAACTTTTTCAGTAAAAATCCTAAAGATGAATCAGTCAGGTCCAGGTCCAGGTCCAGGTCAAGAGAACAGATTCCTCCAAAAATCCCTGGAAAACTTGAGCCAGTCTTTCTTATCATCCCACTTCCTCTGTGACCAGGAGGGGACAGGGCAAGTAGGCAGGGGAGGAAGGACAGCAGGGTGATGAGTAGGTGGTGGAGAGCTCTAGGGAGCTCACTGCCCTTATTTGGAGCCAGCAGTGTGGGTGGATAACAGAGGGAAGCACAGGAGAAGAGCAGGAAACTAAGTTTGAGGAGGACACTTCTATCACATGATGATAAGCCCCCAAACAGCAAGCACCTCTCTGTGAGGGAGTGACTCAACCCCCAGTTTGCTGCAGCTTTGTTAAAACCATGCTACGATCCGGCTATGCTGGAAAAATAAACAATTCTTAAGGTGTGAATGACGGATTTTTGAGGGCTCTGGCATCCTTGTGTGCTGGATGTGCCCCTCTGTATAGAGCTGCATAGACTCAGTGTGCAGCAGTGAGGGAGGTGAGAGCAGAGGTGATGCTCACCAGCCCCTCAGTCCTGTGGCCACGAGAAACTGCCCCTGCTGCCTTTCCCCAAGCACAGGCAGGCAGGATCAGAGGCATCAGGACAGCAAACCCCGGGTGTGAGCCAAGAAAGGCTGCACCACTGTCCTGTAGGGCCAGCAGGGAGTGTCCCCTGGCTCTCTAAGGGACAGAGAGGACAGAGGCTCATGCCACAGGCAGAGGGGCTGGGAGGGTGGGCAGGGCACACCTGGAGCAGCAGATTAACACAAGGCTGGGTGTCCGTGCCCACACCGTGCCCAGCCCGGAAGGGACTGAGGCTGTGGCTCATCAGGCACCCCAGCCCTGCTGGCAATGATTGCTCCATCAGGCACTGACAGCAAGGTCTGGGAGGTTCCCCTTTCTGGGCTATATTAAGGCACACACAACGGCTTGAGAGCGGGTGAGAGGACAGAAAGGAGTTGTGAAAGAGCAGCACGCCGGAGCCTGTGAGTAACTGAGGCCTTTTGGCAGTGTTTCAGAAAATGGGGTGGTCCAGTTAGGGAGTTCAGGAAATTGTCTGAGTTAGATTAAACATTTTCTAAAACCTTCTGGGTGCTTGGGAGCTGCCTTGAAAGTTGGCAAAGCTAAATAAAACAAAAGTTAACACATTCCCCTCAAATTATTTTGTTACAGGTCTAGTATAAAATCAGACTATTTTTCATTAGTTTCAACATCTCCTTCCATCTGAAGGAAGGAGTATCTGCACAATAAAATGCTGGGATGCTTGCACAGCCATGCAGGGGGCCACATGTGACACATAAGAGCTTTAGAACACGTTCCAAAAGCCATAAACTACATAACTTCGAGGCAGAAAACTAGATTTCTCTCTATTTGAAGCCTGGGTATAAAAGAGTCTCCGTGGGTGTGAGGCTCACTGGAGTCTTCCTTCAGCACCAAAGCCTTGGAGTGCCCAGCAGCAGAGAGCTTGCTCTGGGCATGCTGTTTGTTCTCCAGTAGCTGCACTTTGCCCCTCAGGAGAAAAAGAGTGCCACAATTTGGACAAGAGAAGCATCACCTCTCACATCAGCCCTGCACAACAGCAACAATGGAAGCAACAGTAGGGAGACCAAGGGAAATGCATGATGCCTGAGCAAAACAAGAGCTCCTCTGCCCTCATGCCCTCTGAGAAGACTGACTTCAATCTGGGTGTCTCCCCTTCCCCTCGGGGAGCAAGTGGCGTTCGAGCTGCCTGGAGCAAAGGACTCACACAGGCTGTACACAGCCAGGGGATGCCGAGCACACCCACACCCTGCACCTATCCATCTCCCTGCTGGAAACAACCCCTGAATCAAAATCCCCACCAGCCTGGGAAAGTACTTGCTCCTGGTCTCTTGGGAAAAGTTTCTACTCATGGAATCGGAAGTGGTATCAGGCACAGAGCAGATGTTGGCAGCTTCCTTGCTCCATGGAAATAAGGAAGTAGGAAGCCCATTTAGACAAACAGTTCCACATAAATCTTAGCCTGATGTTTCTTGCCTGTACAATCTCTGCAAAGGGTAAATTGAACTCTGCTTCATTGACGAAGCCCAGTGCTATTAGTTATACCTGTCTTTACTGCAGAGCTGCTTTGGGTGAGAAAAGAAAAGCAGCATGGCCCCAGGAGAGAGAAAGAAATCAGAACATAAATGCAGGTATCAAAGCAGAAAAATGCAGAGAGTGGTATTAGCCCAGGGTATGCTGGAGAAGAAAACAAACTCTTATCACAGCAAGAGCAGAGGAAGCCATCCCACTGAAGGGAGGAGACAAGGAGGACAGCCGACATCCTGTGGAGAGGGAATCTAAGGTCTGGGGGAGGGAGAGCACAACCCCAAAGGCATGGCACTGGGAAGGGATGCCGCTCTTAAAGACACAGCCTCCCTGCACGCCTCTGGTGACGGGCAGCCGGGGCGAGAGCCAAAGCAGCAGCTCCCAGGCAGCTGGGGAGGCTCAGGGCAGGGCTGTGGGTGCCTGTGTTTCCAAACATTGGGGTTTACAGGCTCCTTGCCATCCACAAAATCCCAGGAGAAAGTGGGAGCCTGAACACCCACCTGGAACCTGGTCAGATGAAAATGAATTATTAAAAGAAGCAAAGATTTATTGCCTTTAAAAATTTATTAACAGGACAAGGAGAACAACTTTCTGCAGGAGCAATAGTGGGAGGCAGCAGCAAGAACCGGAGTTTTGCCTTCGAAGGGGGCCACCTCCAGGGAGGAGCTGGTAGCTGGTGGGGTCAGAAAGGGGTCAAAAGCTCCCCAGCTCCCACCCAGTGCCCAGTCCTTTTTGGCAGATGTTGAACCTCCAAAGGACAGTGGGGAAGACCAAACAGAAACAGTGAGAATGCCTCCCCATTTCAGTGTACAAACCTCATGAGCAATGGGCACCTTGGCTAAAACCTGCAAGAGCCACAGAAGCCTGTTTGCTCTGCTTTTGGAAGGAGCAGTCACCAATCTGCCCTCACTGGATTTCCAAGATGTCACTTTTTTAATAGCTAGGAATCGAGAAGTGAATCCTGCTCTGACCTCTAGCAGAGGAGGAGTGACGCCGTGGGGATGAGAAAAGGAGGAATGATCCAGGGGAGGATTCCCAGCAGTGAGTCAGAGGGGAAAGAGACTGAAGTGGAACTGGTAAAAATAGCTCGGGGAACAGGGACAAGTCCTGAAAGAAAAGAGTCTTTGTGCAAAGAGGATAAAATAAAATCAGAAAGGGCTGGAGCAGCACCACAGTGATAGAGCTGAAACTGAAGACCTGAAAGAAAAGGCAGGAGGGGAACACAGAGAGGTTCCCATCAACCCTTGTGGACAAATTTTGACATCATTGTAACATTTTGTAACGTTGTAACACAAAAAATAAGATTTTAACACTAGGTCTTATTGGAGGCCTGGCTATTCCTAGCCATCTGGCAGTGTTGTCTGCACTGGCAGGTGGGGGGGAAGAGACTCCCTTGTGACTTAAGCTTCCAATTGTTTTCTTTTTATCCAAAGGGTGGTACGTGGGGCAGAACAGCCAAAGGACGACCCTGTTTGTCCACTTCTGATTTTAATCACAGCCTGGTAAGTATTTTCTGGTGAATCCACCTCATGTTGGAGTTGGTAAGGAGTAAAAATTCCTCCTGGTGCTCTTACCCACTGGAATACTACTTGACAGCCACTGCACTGCCAATTTGGATTCCACCCCTCAGTGCCTAAGCCTATGAAAATGAATGTAGCCATTTGTCTTGTCACTTCCCCTCTTCTCCAGGGGTTCTGTCACACAAGCAAATTACAATTACAGGGACTAAACCCAGCGTGCTCTTGGACTGCCCACCAGTCTATCCTTGCTCTTCACCTGCTGTCCCTCTCTGGACATCCACTTCTGTGGGCCTTGGTCTGCCTACCTCATGGGTTTTCTTTTGAACTTTTATTTTTCCTGCTGGTGGCTGAACATCCTTTCATGCACGTAACAATTAATTTGTGTACGTAGCAGTGACGTTGGCCACACCAGTGCTCTCTATGCAACAGAAGCAATTTGCTCAAGTTGATTTACTTTTTAGAGCACCTTACGTTTGTTGACTGAGATGTGAACTCTTGCTCATTTCTATTGAAACACACAAAGAGTGCTGCAGCTCGACCCAGACCAGAGGAAAACATCTTGGAGCTCTGACAAAAGTGCAGGGGAAGTCCCCCTCTGATCCCTGGGCTGTGGTTTACAAACCAGATGGTAACTTTTATGTACGTATGGCCTTTTTTAACCACACTAAGACACTTATTTGCAGAAGACCTGGCCTGATGATAGATGCCCTGTATTTGCAAACAAACAAACCTGTCAAGATAAAAACAAAGTTCTGCTTTAAAGTGTGTTTCACTGGAAACAATACCAAACCCAACTCCAGCTATTATATTCAAAAGAGAAGCAAACTCTCTCCCCAAGCCCCATATCTTGGAAATCCCATTATCTCAGCAACAAAGACTATCAGGGACCAAGCTCTGTGTCAGAGCTGTCCTCTTAGAGCTAAGTCACATGGTGCCTGCATCAGGGTGTTTTGTAGGTGGGGAAATACTGCTGTTCTGTACTGGCAAAGGCTTCTACATGGAATACAGACGTAGCAGCAAAGCTGGCTGGATAAAACCACAAAAACAGCCCTGCCAAAGGGAAAAGCAAGGAGCTCCTGCAGCCCCCAAGCTGACCATGCCTGGCTAGGTTGATGTGAGCGTGCCTGCAGGAGGCAGGATCACAGTGATACTCACAACTGGCGTGGCTGTGGTGGCAGCCAAGACACACCTGGGCACGGCCACCAACATTACCAGAGCTCTCCCGAGTTGTATTGTTCCTTGCCATGGTGTGCACAAATGCTTATTCATAAAGATAAAATAACCAACTCTGTGGTGACTCCTGCACATGTGGTGTGAGAGGAGAAAATGGGATTTTGCTGCATTAAAAAAAAAAAATAGGACAAAATGTTAGCTCACCAATATTTTTATTATGCTAGTTAACCTACCTCAAACAGGTACACAACAAGGCCAAGCAATTGTGGAGTATGTTTGAGTTGAGAAAGGAAAAGGGAAAAAAAAAGGAAAAAGTTCTCTAAAGGAAAGTTCAGATACATTTCAAAGTGCTGCAGCTCTAAAAACACCAAAGGAGTTTTATCAAACTTCCCAGCAAAACTTTTCTCTGAGAGGAAATAGGGCAAGTGAGGTTTCAAAGGGAGACATCTGAGATGATGACTGAAAAAACCTCCAACCCTGTGCCTCCTGAATGTGCATTTGTCCTGAGCTGTATGTAGCATGGCTACTGTCAGGCTGTAATTAAGATGAGAATATGCACTAAGCTCATTGACTAAAGTTCTGGAATAATCTTGGCTGTAGTTGAGACCTTAGATTCACCCGAAGCACCTGAGCTATCACAAAGCACCTGATTCACCAACCCTTAAAAAGAGTGCAGCCTTTAAAAAAAATTTTATTATTTAATTTCTCTTCTAATTAACAGCAGGTAGTGAATAGGAAAGTGTTTATCCTCCCCCCCAGCTCAGCTCACTACCCTGCTGTGTTATGACAGATGGAATGTTAATTAACGTGACCTGGCATAGAATATTTAATTCAAGACAGAGTATCATGGAAACATCTGACTGCCTCAGGGCTGGTCACCTAGCAGGTACACCCTGGAAAACCCCCCTGTGCACTGTCCCACAGGCACCCACGGCTCCCGGCTGAGCCAATCCAAAAAACAGTGAAAGGCTGTGCCAACACGGGGTTGCTGAGAGCTCTGGTGGGGCTGAAGACTTATGCTGAGAGGAAGAGGTTCCTCAGGAAGGAGAGGTTTGTAAAACTGCCTCAAGACAATCCATCCCTGGGTGGCCTTTCCGTTCAGCAGCCAGGCACCTCTGCAGTGGGAATGCTGTGCCCCTGCTCCATGACCTGTGTGCCTGGCCTCTCCCTCTGGGCAGGGGCAGCTGTCCTCCTCCTCCAGCAGGTGTTTCACTAGCCCTGCTCACTCTCCAGCGTGCCCAGCACACCCAGAGTGCCCAGTACACCCAGCGTGCCTGCCCAGTACACCCAGTGTG
>VYXF01011287.1:469537-497445 GCA_013397295.1 Polioptila caerulea
AGTGTGCCCGCCCCGTCCACCCTGTCTGCCCAGTACACCCAGTGTGCCCAGTACACCCAGTGTGCCTGCCCAGTACACCCAGTGTGCCCAGTATACCCACTGTGCCCAGTACACCCAGCATGCCTGCCCAGCACACCCAGTGTGCCCAGTACACTCAGTGTGCCTGCCCAGTACACTCAGAGTGCCCAGTACACCCAGAGCACCCAGCACACTCAGTGTGCCTGCCCAGTACAACCAGTGTGCCCAGCACATCCAGAATGCCCAGTACACCCAGTGTGCCTGCCCAGNCCCAGAGCACCCAGCACACCCAGTGTGCCTGCCCAGTACCCCCAGGGTGCCCAGCACACCCAGAGGGCCCAGCCACAGCCAGCCTGGAGCCAGAGATCAGGACTCCAGCTGGCCTCACCAGCTGCCAGGGGACATGACCCCAGGCACAGCCCTGCTCGTGCAGATCTCCCCTCCAGACAGGCTGTCCCCCAGCACATGCCTGAGGTCTCCTCCGACAGAAACTGCAGGGAGTATTTAAAGAGAAACCACACGGAGCATGACTTTACAAACCCTCAGACTAAAGCTAGTGTGTCCATGTGGTTGCAGAGTAAAGCAACAAACAAACAAACAAGCAGTCAGTGGAGGCTTTTTAAAGGTCTGTTTTGCTATAGAAGGACTTGAGAGGGGATATGACTGAAAACTTGACGTGAAGAAAAGCACCTGACTCCAGTATTC
The DNA here is from genome assembly GCA_013397295.1 of Polioptila caerulea. Classification (NCBI taxonomy): domain Eukaryota; kingdom Metazoa; phylum Chordata; class Aves; order Passeriformes; family Certhiidae; genus Polioptila; species Polioptila caerulea. The sequence continues at coordinate 470,261 of VYXF01011287.1, forward strand.
TCAGCCAGATGTCTTCAGCCCAGTGAAGGCAAGGAGCAGGCAAGTGCTGAATTACAGGTTATCCTTTTATTTTTGTAGTAATTGGTGTGAGACTATAAATATAAGTCAAAGAAGAAATTCGTTGCCTTGGCCTGATTTGGGCACCAGGACAGCAGCTGCTTGGAGACTGAGGGGGGCTGAGCCCCTTTGTGCCCTCAGCATGCTGAGCTCAGTGGGAGCTGTGCACACAACACCCAGGAAGTCACACAGTTTTTACACCAGTGTTAAAATGTGAGAGCCTCGAAGTGAGATGTTGAGTCTGAGCAGCTCAGCTGTGATTTTTAAATTGAGGGTATTCCTTTAAAACAGTGCTGTTTCTTTGGAAATACAAGAAGATCCTGACATGGCGAAGAATCCTTGCCAAGCTGCCCCCAGCCCTGTAAGTGAAAGATCGAACTTTCTGTTATCTTTGAAAATACTAATTTAACAGATGAGTTACCAGATGCTATCTCTTAAGAGATTTGGGACAGTGATTTCTAATAGCTTTAACAAATATAAGCAGTACCATGCACGCACGCACACACAAACACGTCTTGAAACGTAGGAATCAAAAAGCTTCTCTAGCTGCAGAAAACGACATGCTGTTATTGCCAGGAGCAGCCTTCCTGACCATGGATATCTAAAAGACAGAGTGGTCTTTGGGTACTATTTAGCTCCAAAGGGGCTATAAAAGGCAGATGGTCTCATTAGAAACAATTTATGCATATATATTTCTAGGAGTTGTACACTGCCAGAATAGGTTTAGCTCTTTCACCATACCGAGGAAAATATCACCACTTGCAAATGTTTCCAGTTTGCAAAATAATGACCTATCCAAAGTAGCTAAGCAACTAATTACTCAAATACTAGAAGGTTATATGCCAATATTATCACATTGTTGGTCTCCTGGGCAAACAACTTCACATTCCTCAAACTGCTATACAGTGTCATTAGATTGTGCAGGAAAGTCCTCTCTGAACAGTACAGCAACAGCAGCCCCAATGCCCCTGTGCTTATGCCATCATTTCAACTATTATTTCCAATCTCCAAGTCAAATCACTTATTAATTAGAGAGGCAACTCTAACAAACCCAATTACCCGCAGGCAGTTTCTTCCCAGATGTGAAGCCGTTCTTGGAGATGGACCATGATGACAGTTGCTGGGGAATGTTTGTGATTTTTCTCTCCAATGTATCAACTTTTATGCTGAGCTCTGGCAATACTTCTCGTGGCCCCTGCCTGTGACGTGTCTGCTGGATGCATTCCTCCCCCAAGCTCCAAATCCTGGAGAATCTAGCCCATACAGCCTCAGGATGTTACAGACAGCCATGCGCAGGCATGTGTGCTTTTAAGGCCTGTACTCAATGTCTTTGAATGTTTCTCAGGGGTAGAGCAGGCAGAGCACAAAGAAAGCAGTGATGAATTGTGCAGAGAAGTGGGGTTGGCTCAGGAAATTGCAAAAGACAGCAGTTCGAAGACTTGGTTTCTGGATTCACTTAAAACAATTAAATACTTTTGATGATGGATTTTTCACCAAAAAGGCAGAGGTAAGATCTGTTTTGGAAGGGAGTGGGGGGACAGTGCACATATACAAGTGTTGGAAGATTGGATGTGGTGCTTATAGTCAACCTCTGATGTGTTTCATGTCACATGCAGGGTGGCAAATATTGGGTCTGTCCTTCAGAATAGCGGAGGAAATAATAAATACTTGGGACTGTGTAAAAGAGGTTGCATGTGGGATATGGAGGTAGGAGGATGGGGATTAGGAGGATGTACCTGTTTTCTTTGATAACCTTCTCCTGATATTGTATCTTCAGGATGGCTGAGTTCCAGTTCAGACACTCCCACGGGAGACAGTCACTGGCACTAATTATGCCCATACAAAACAGAAGTGTGCTTGAGACATGAAACTATAGAAAAATGTGTGTCAGCATGAGCAGTTACAAATTATGGTCTAGTTTCCTGAAAATAGCCTTGCCTTTGCCAGGCACTTGTGTGGAACCCATCCCCGCAGCAGCCGACAGCCTCAGTTTGTAGTGTACGTCTGCACCACCCCAAAACTGTAACAAAATATTTTGCCATCGCTTTCTCTTCCACACTTATTCCCAGTCACCTTCTGCTTTCCCTGCTGCTGCAGGCCAGCAGATTCCCTTGTAAAGAAGCTGGGATTACCCGGCCGAGGCTGTGTGCCTTCTTTCTTCTCACCTTGCCCTGAGAGACAGGGCGATGCTGTTTTGCAGTCTGTGAACTCAAGCACAGAGGCTAGTGGCCATATTCGAGGATATTTACGCATCAGTGTCACATGGAAAATCTGCAGCAAGCAGATACTCAAATCCATATCTCCTAAATCCAAGGTTAGTAGATTAATCATTTCCTTTCAGCCATCTGTCCAACAGCAGAGTATTGCTGAATTTGTATTGGATTTCTCCAGGAGGAATTAACCACTGACATACTTTTACCTTACAGGTGATACAAAAACACAAAAAAACAAGGGAAAAAAAAAAAAAAAGAAGAGAGTAATTACATCATAAATATGTATAGCTTAAACCCCTGGCTTAACCTGAGCTCTTCAGGACTGATCCTCAGTTTGCTGCCAGTTATATTTGCTAATAGAAAACAAAACCTATGGCACCATTGAAAATAAGTAACTAACTTAGAAAAAAGTTACTTTTGCCAGAAAATACAGGAAAATACAGGAAAAAAGGGATACGAGTTGGAGCTCGATCTCCTCTGTGTTAATGAATCAGCCTACCAGGTTTCTGTGAGCAGTTCCCAGTGGAAGAGCAGCACAGAGCAGGTGCAGCACGGAGCACCCAGTGTCTCTGTGTGTACTGGTTCGTGCTCCCACCCATGTGAGGGATCCCCATAGCAACCTGCTGCCACGGCGATGCAGAGCCTGGAAAGGTCAGCCGGGAAAACAACAACAGCCTTGCACAAAATCTCTAAAACTAATACTATTTTATTTCAGTGACACGGAAATTAAACTAAATTCAACTAAATTCTGCCAGACCGAGTACGTTCAGGCCTCTTTTCAAAGTGTGGCAGGGAAAGCTCCCCAGCCTTTCTGCACTATGGAGAATCCACCTGACAGGCACAACCCACAAGTGAAATTTCTGATTAAAAAAGAACTGAGCAGAACACAACTGAGTCCTTCTTGCTGCAGGTCTATCTTTTACAGCCCATCATACTTGATGAAATAAAAGATCGTGCAGAAGACCTCCACCTGTAGCTCTGCAAAGCACATACTGCTTACCACAGGAAGGCCAGCAAAAATGCAACTTGCAACCATGCCAACCCTTCCTCACACTGAGCACATGAGGGGAGACACAAAATCCTTATTTTATATTAGGAAACCATCTAAGTAGCATTTATTCAAACAACTATAAACCAATGCCATTTACAGAAAATTCATACCTCTTTTAGCAATTGTGCTAAGGGGGCTTTTTAGCTCTTAATGGATGATCATTCACCACAGCTCAGATGTCTGAATGATTGGGAGGAGCAGGTGTGGGCACACACAGGTGGGGAATACAAACTTTCAACCTTTCACTCACAGAAGAAACCTGTGTTTCTGAAATTCCTGGCATCTTTGACCTGTGATCAACCATTCATACTCTCACAGAACTGCTCTCCTCTTCAGATATGTCCTCTGGTTGGGGTAAAGGAAGCCAGGAATGAAGAGCTATGGGATGACCTGCACAGCATCTCTTGGTGTTTCCTACCCCAGGTAACAAACCAGATGTCAGCACCTAAGGGGAGAGTTTCTGAAAGCAAATGTGTTTAGCTCTGGGAAGGTGAATGCTCTGGAGGGAGAGATCATGGCTCCTGATGCCCTGGAGATGGGAAGATTTGCACACCTATCTATTTTATACTGGAGGGTTATCTCCAGAAAGGTGTCCTTTCCTTATTCTTTCTGCTCCTGTCAGATCTTTCTCTGTAAAATCGACATTACTGACCCAGGACATGAGATAAAGTCAGAGGCAGGGGCAGCCAAATCAGGTTAGGACAATGCAAAACTAGGACTCACTAAAAAAAAAAAAAAAAGGAAAAAAAGAAAGGAAACCCTCATTTCTTTAAGCTTGAGAAAAAGTATTTCAGGGGCAGATTCTTTACCTTTTTTTCAGCCTTTGTATTCTACCTGGGTATGCAGGGGCTGTGAAAGCTCCTAACCCAGAATTTGAGCACTCCCCTGACAAGAACAGGAGTTACAGCAGGATGCTGTAGCCCAAGTTGCTCTTCTTTTCTTCTCCTCCAACCCCAGGCCCACGAGTACTCTGGGACTGAGGAATTTCTGCCTGGTGCCTGGGAATAAAATTCCCCTTTGTATTGGAGGAACTGACTTTTATCAGAGGGCTGCACAGTTCCTTACTGTGGCCTGGTGTCACAAAGACACATATCCCTCTTTGTCCCCCCCTTCACTTCAACTCTGTGCCCTTTACTGCCATTCCCAAAGTCAGAGAAGAGAATTTTGGCCCAAGCCTTTACAGAAGATAAAGTCTAAATGTCAGGTGTCTCCCTAGGCAAGCAGCAAACATTCCTTTCACCACAGAGCACTAGAGGATGAAAAATTAAATCCAAAAGAAAGCGTGAACCATCCATATATCACTCCCTAGGCTTCTCAGTACTAACCTCTTACCAGTGCAACAAACATCCTGTGCTCAACCTGAGAAACAGTCAAAACACTAAAACATTTAAAAGGTAATAAACCCGGTCAAGGAAAACAACCTTGACCACGGTAGGTTACTTCTAAGGAAGTGACCCGGTGTTGTGACAATGGAAAGGGCATAAAATGGGGTGAAATCTCACCAAAGGCACTACTTATGGCCAGAAACTGGTGATAGAAGCCAGGGAAAACCAAGGCAGAGCTGATTATGCCACCAGTATGACAGAGAGAAAAAACCTGTGGTCCAAAGTGCAGGAAGGCATAAAGCAGCCCGTTGCAGTGTTAAACATGAGATTTTGAAAGTAAAATCATGGGGTATATATAGCAAGAGGAGACAACAGAACAACTCTGCATATTGCCATCATCTCTATTATTTACAGATTGTTGTGTCTTCTTACTTAGGATATATTCTGTTTGGTACAAGGATCAGCCTGTGATCTATTTTCATACAACATCAGACTCAATGTTGCAAAAATAGAAATAAATATTAGAATTTTCAAAAATGATTTATTAATACAAATGGACAAATGTAAAAGCTGAATAAAGCCCTAAGCAGTCCCAGTCTCCATTCCCAGCAGACTTAATCTACCTGTAATGATGAACTAAGGGGTCTGTTTCTTTGTTTGGCAACCACAATGTAACTGGCCACATCTACACATCCCATATGGATTTTCATGTTATCCACTGTTGGCTTGGATTACAGGAAAATCCATATGGGATGTGTAGATGAATTTGTGTTGCTCGAGTTGCATGGAGAGTTTGGGAAGCCACTCCTGTGGAAGTGTGGGGGCATTTGGGATGCTTGCAGAGTAATGCTCTGTCTGTAAAGTGCACAGGTATTGAACGAGGTGGGGAGTGCCTGGGAGAGATGCAGCACAGCCCTGGAGCCAGGACTTGTGTGTTTGCACCCGCAGAGCCAGACTGGTGGAGAGATATTTGTGATTCAGAGCATTTGCTTCTGCCATAGGGTTTGTCCATTACAGCAGTGCTGGAGAGCTGCCTGGAAGATAAATGTCAGTGGGGCACAGGCAAGTGGTGAGTACAGATGAAGACCTTGTGATGTTGTGGGTGAGGGAGCTGGTGTCTGACTGAGGTGGATGCAGTTGCAAACGTGGTAACAGCATTTCCTAAAAGGCAGCACACAGGCTTGTGACCGGGCTTTGAGATCTCCCTCCACTCCTGGTCTGATCACACCTCCTTGCTGCCTTTCCTCTGGGGCAGGGTCCTGCACAAGATCAATGATTTGTGCCTCTGTAGTTCTGGGTCTACAGGTGTGTGCACGCTTCAGGTGTCTGAGGCTGCATTTGGGAGTGAAGGGGTCTGTCTGTGCAGGGTGTGGAGTAAGTCTGGTATGCACAGGAGGCCAGAAGAGAGGGAGCAGAGGGAACGCTGTGCGTGGTGTGAGGGGCTGTCTCTGGCAGTGTGTAGCTGAAGGGTATGTCTCGTCTGTATTCTGGTGAGGCTTGCAGAGGCTGGCCCTCGTGTAAAGGGTTGTCTGAGCCCTGTGTGCAAGCAAGGAGGGCAGATGGGAGACTGCAGAGGGCCTGTGGATGAGGCGAAAATTGTGTTTGGTTGCTGGTCCATATGGCCGGGTGGGTTGTGCCTGGCTCTGTGTGTGGATGTCAGCAGTGGGGCAGGCACTGAGGGAGTGCTGACTCTGGAGGTGATGGTGGGGGCTGGATGGAGAGGGGCTGTGCAGAACTAGGGTGTGCAGAAGGTTGTGAGGGACTCTGTGAGCCTCAGGGGAACAGCACTGCTGGGATGAGCAGTGCCACAGCAGGGCACTGGAGCAGGGTGGGCAGTGTGGGCAGTGGGGCAGGGTGGGCAGCAGTGGCAGGGTGGGCAGTGGGGCAGCGTGGCACAGGCAGGCCAGGCTGGGTGTGGGCAGCAGAGGCTGGGTGCAGGCAGGTCCCATAGCTGTGCTCAGGCAGCAGAGGTGGCGGCAGGACATCGGGCACCCGGAGCTGCGTGGGCTGGGTCTGGCCGTCCGCAGGGACACTGCCCTGCCTGGGAGCTGTTGTGCGGCTCAGCCCTGTTTGGAGAGGCGCCCTGCCAAGGAGGGGTGGCCGTGCCGTGTGCCACGCACCACTGTGATACTTGGCAGTGCTCTAATTGCCACCTCTGGAGGCTGTGCCCCATCTCTGGCAGGAGTGTAGGAGACTTGGCAAGCCAAGGAGAGTACTCGCTGTCATGCAGCTCAGCAATACAGCCCTCACCTCGTTCATGTTGTGTGCATTAATCCTCATAGGCATTCCCATCAAGAGCTGTTCCCCCTCTTATAAAGGGGAACTGGGAGCTTGAAAAGATTGAATGATCTGTTCAAACTATTGGGCAGAACTGAGAATGGAACCTAAATCTTTGAAGGCCTCCTGCTGTGCTTTAACCACAAAAGGAATCCATCCTTTCCTGGTATGCTTGTGCAATGTATTGTTTTAAAATTATGTCCTTACGAGGTAGTACAGATGTTGCTGGGGGTTGCATTAGACCTCAAGAGCAATCTCTGATGGGGAAGATGCAGAGAAAGGACAGAATGCAACTTGGGTCTCCAAGTCTCAATGTGTTTGCAGGAACATGGAGTGGAATCCTATAAATGTTACAAATGCTAGACTCATTTCCTCTAGGAATAGGGAAGCCCAGTTTGGCTTTAAATCATATCTGTAAATCTGTGCCAGAAATTGAAGCAAAACATACTAAGGCTGATGTTGATATCAGAAGCCCACCTCCTTCCCCAGGTAGTTTAGTCTCAGAAAGACCCAGAGTCCCTTTATTTGTCACACAAGAACATCCCCGGCTGCTACACTTTGTCCCTCATCATCCACAAGCTTTCTGGAAGGTTCCACTTCAAAGTGGTGTCAGTAGAAAGACATTGTGACTGGTTGTTACCTCTTTCTCTGCTGACCTTTCCTCTTCAGATGGATACCAGCTCATTCTGAACAAAATTGTATGTTCTCGTCCACCAAAAGGAAGAGAAAGGAGGAATGAAGAAAACTATAGAAAAATGAATGCCTATATAATAAAACAAATAGAAAAAGGGACTGGGTGGGGTGAGGACATCCATCCTAGTAGACTAAGAAGTTAGCTCCATGGGGTTCTAGGCAGATGACTTGGATCAGCACTGCCATTCTCTAAAATAGTTGAAGGGTCTGTAAGGTGCCCAGTGAGGCAATCAGTGTGAGCTGCTAGAAACATGAGTAGCAAGATAATAGATGGGGACTTTTATAAAGATTTCTTCTGCTGGTGTTGTGGATGCCTCCATTTGGCTTAGTGGAGGATAGGGAGGAGATCCTGCAATTGTTTACACTTGAGGTATGAATGTACCTCCTGTCTCCTTAGGTTTGTGGCTTTTTTTGAACAGTGACATAGAAAAACATTCCCATGAAGAGCACTTTCCCTAGAAGCTTGTTCAACTCTTGTGGAAAAGGATGATCCTGATCTTCTCCTCTGCATAAGCAGCCTTTCCAGCCATCTGTGAACACCAGTCCAGTTTCCATCAGGACATGCAGGGCCTTGTGCTGCTGGAGTTTGGCTTTCTCAATGCAGCAGCTCTTGCAGACCAGCGGCCCTGCGACCACAATAAACTGCAGCCCAGCCAGGAAGAACAAACTTATCCTGAAGCCTTGCCTTGCTGCCCTGCTTTCCTTGACCCCACATAATGAATCCCACTTCCCACTGTCCCTGCCTGCATGGGGAATCTGAGACCAGGAGTTGGCTCAAAAGGGCCCTCGATGTGACCTGCTCCAAGAGCCATTTATGGTCTTACATGCAATGCCAAAGCAGTGGTACCACATTTGCAAAGACTCCTTCTACGCTTGATATTTTTGACTTGCAGTTCCCAAGGCATGGAAAGTGATTATAGCCTTTCTCTTGCCATTTCCATCCATTCTGGTACAATTAGTTCTAGTGTCATGGTACTGGAGCCCTGTGGAGACTGTCCTGCTCAGATGGTGTTTGTGACTTCTTTCAGACAACACCCATACAAGAGAATGGAATGACAAGAGGTCAAAACATGATTTGGCGTGTTAAGTTTTCTGGACAAGTGGGAAGACCAGCCCCAAACCCTGTGTTATTTGCAGTCTGTTTTAGTTTTGACTTCAAGGCCTGTTTGAAATCCTCCTGCAGAAAGACACATCTTTCAAAGATCTCCAATATCTTGAACAAGCTGAAAAAAGATGGTATTCCCCATTCCATATTCCACATTTTATCAGTAAAATCTGTGGGTACAGAACAGTAATCAAAGAGGTTTTTCTTTGGGGTAGAGGATGCACAAAGCACACAAGATCAGAAAGCTTTCTTAATGTTGAATTTGAAGTCTGCCTCTGTGGTAAATTAAAAGAGGACTGCCACCCAAAGAAAAGCAGATAAAGAAGCCCACATTTGTCTAGTGTGTTGGTCTTTACAACTCAAGAGTTCAACACTAATGAGTTATGGGTTGGCCCATGAAAACATAATGTGTAAATTAGGAATTTAATGATGTGTAAGATTAAAAGCTGTGCAGGGTTGCATTTATTTAAGGCTGCCATCTTGTGTTCAAAGAGGAATTACTTTATCAGACAATGTCCCTTTCACTAGGTTTAAATTGATTCCGTTATGCGTGTTATGGAGGGTACTCAAGTGCCCGAGACTGCCAGCTGACAATATTTCCCACTAAACGCCCTTTTTGTAGCTCATTTTGCAACTTCATAATAGCAACATACTGTGCAGGCCATAATGACTTCATCCTAATTTCTAGAAATAAGTAAGTGTAGATTTCCCTCCCTACATCCAAACCTAGAGATTTAGCTGCAGGAAAGCTGAGATTAAAGACGAGAGAGGTAAAAATGGAAGTCCTGCTTTTCTACTTGACTGGCTGTCCTGATGCTTCACTGCCAAGTCTTCTTCCTCCCACCCAAAACCTCTCTCCTTTAAAAAAACCAAACCCCTCAAATCCCAAACCCAAACCATACTAAGCAATGAGGGGGACCTCTACATGACCATTTTCATTGCAATGTGTGAAGTTAACTTCTAGCTTCTTGCATGGCAGTATTTTGCAAACCAGCATTCCTAGTTCTCAAGTCACGCCCTGCCAATGTTGGTAACCAACAAGGGGCTCTTTTTGGAGTTTGTCATTGAACCAGTCAGGCATGTTAGAGCTCATGGAAAAAGGACTCTTGTTGGGAAGGGCTCAGTCTATTTTTGACCCTCTGATCTGCACAGTTTTAAATTGCATAACTCCTTCCTGATGCAGCGAAGAAAAGGGAAGGTGATTGAATGTTCTGCAGAGCCTTGATGGAGAACAAGTCTGGTCTGATTCAGCTCATGTATGCACTGAATTTTATGGTGAGGCCCAAATGAGCTGAAGCATTCAGTTAGGTAAGCTGAGAGGCCAATGTTCCCCCCTTAGCTACTTCCTGAGCTTGTGGGCAAGTTCCACCCACCATCCCTTGGTTAGAGCAATCTTTCAACAGATGGAAAACCTGTTCTCAAAGCCTCACCCTGTCTAATTTGGGCAGATCTAGGTGTTTCTCCTAACAAAGAGACATGACCACCAAGCTCAGGACTGCATGGACTGATACTAGAGCTAAGATGATTGCTAATTCCAAATTCCACAGCACCTTCCTGAGCTATGGCTGAGCAAGGCGTAAATCACTGCTCCAGGGAAAAGTGAAGTTAAACAGCAGCACCAGAAGACGTTGCACCCATAGAGATTCAAGCCTGGGCCAAGTGGATTTTTAAGACAAGCGTCCTCCCTACCAATGAGTGTCCTGAACCCATGGATATTGAGGAAAATACGAGAGATGGTTAATGACAAGGCAGTGGAGTAGTGAATCTCTAGAGAGGATAAGCTTCTCCTGGAAGTCTGAAGTTGGGAAGTCGATGCCCTACAAGATATGTGGTTTAAGACTTACCCCTTTCATTAGCATTTCCTCTTGAGATAAATGAGGCTTTATATTTAACATTTGAGCTACTGTGAATGCACAATACTGTGTTTTTAAAGCTGGGTTCAGATAGGACAAGTTTGTATCTATCTTTGTTTTCAGCTGATCAGATAGGGATGATCCCAGCCTGTGTTTGTGTGTCATGTTTGTGTGCAATTTATTCCTCACTGCTTATTTACAAGACCCATTTTTAAAATAGCTGAATGGTATAGATTTTCATACTTAGTCTTCTTTAACTGGAGTAGAGACCATGCCTTACTATCTGTTTACCCAGTGTTTATCACAGAGTTGCTCGGAGTCCCAGGGGCAAGTTCAACAGAAATATTAGCAAGAACGATATCTGTAAACATGGGCATAGTTCATATTTCTGTTTTCAGCCTTGTTTCCTAGGGACACAAAAGTAACACAAACACACTGTTTATCTGCTAGTCCCCAACTATGAGCTTTTGAGCTGCTCTGGTCAGCATGGAATCAAATCTGGCAGAGGGCCAGGGCAATGGCAGGACTTGGGGAAGAAAGACACCAGTTAGTACTTCCACCAAAGAAAAGCTGGAGAGAAGATGTTGACTGGCATCTGGCAACTCCCCCATCCAAATCTACATATTTTTGGTTGAGTCACAGCATGTGCTGTCTCTTGCCAAGCTGAAAGGCTGGAAAAGTGGTGTGAGGACACATGGAAGCATGGCAGAAACCACACAGGGCAGGAGGAAGGCACTGCAGAGATTAAAAGAAGACTGGGTTTGGGTGTTTAAGGAGCATGGAAGAGACCTCAAGCTAGAGAAGCCTGGACACTATGGGCTAGGGAAGGATTTGGGGCATTAATGTGGAAATTTCTTGGTGAGAGAAAGTTTCAAGTGTCATAGACAGGACATTTTGAGGTCTACAACTGAAATTTGTAAAGTTTTATTGGTTCTGCATAAGAGCAAAACCACATGTGACTGACGCACTTAGCTCCTAGTTGTAAACATTGAGAGAATTTTTTTTGAAAGGTTTGCTTTCCCGTCTGTAATCTAGCAACTGTTTTATAGAAGTTCCTATGAGGGAGAGAGAGTTGCTCCAGAAAGCTCACAGCAATATTTGTTTATTACCTGCACTATGGGAGTCTGAGCCTCCAATGCAGCAGGCGCCATGCAAATACGCTACTGTTACAGTAAACGCAGGAACTCTCCTGGAGGAGGCAGGGAGGCAACTTTTTCCTTTGAGTGCTTTATACAAAATAAGGATTTGGTGGTAAAGCAAACACATTTAAATGATGCCCACAGGGAAAAACTTGATTTTGGCCAAAAGAAGCTGGCTCCAGTACCTGCTATATACAAAAACCAGAGTCAACCAAAACATTCTTCTGGGCTTTCTTCTGCCAGTTCCTGAGGTACCCAGAGGAAATTCGATGTGTACTGAAAACCAGGTTACTACAGAGGTTGTTCACTTGCAAGAATAGCCTGAAAGCCTGTTCTGAAGCTGAACGCCAAAATGCCTTGGCAGTTCAGTCATTGACTGGCAATCCTCCTCAGCCAATGCATGTGCCTGCTGCTCTGCTGCCTATTTTTAACAGGATGCAACTATTTATCATGTTTCTGGCTGAGATTTTTATAGTTGAGGCTCCTGCCATCCATCAACTCCAGACGATTTATGTGGGATAAGGGTTTCTCCCAGGATCGCTTCGAGCTCTCCAGACTAACAAACTGGCACATGACTTTGCCATCGGATCTGGGGACAACTGGAACGTTGCAGTGCAGTCCAAAGCCTCCATCTGGTCCAGCCACCGGTGTGTGTCACACAGCCCCTCTGCTGCTCCTGATGGCCCCAGCATCCGGCAGGCAGCGTGCCGTGCCGCCGGGAATGTCTTACCTGCTGCCTCGGCTCATCAGCATCGCAGCTTCGCCAGCGTGCAGGGCTAGGGGCAGGCCCACGTTTCCTTTGTGCCTCCAGTCCCTTGATGCTGCATCTCTAACATTTTATTTTAATTTTTAAAAAGCTTTGGGTCAGAGGTGAGAGAAACAGAAACATCCTGGTCGCTGTTTCTAATGTAAGACAGCGTCAGGTGATGCGGTGAAATCCAGCTCCCGCTTCCTGCCCCTCACTGAGAGCTTTCTATTGACTTCAGTGGGGCTATGATTTTCATCCCCTTTGCTTTTAAAACTTTGTCATGAATTTAAGAGGCTTTGAGGTCCATGGGATGTGCAGAGGTTGCAGTATTCCGTTTCTTATTTTCTTCAATTTCTTTTCAACACATATAATATTGTTACTGTTAGAAATATAGGGAAGAAGCAAAATCAAATAATGTTGTCTCTACCATGACAGACTGAAATAAAGCTTTTAGCAAGCATGAGCAAGAGAACCTTATCTCTTATGCATTATAAGACCAGAATCCAATACCTCTACACATGTTCTTTAGGTCACAAAACAACCTGCTCTGCTCATGGCATAAAACGTACAGAGCACATGAAAATACGAAATTCTGTTTTATATCCACCAGTAAAAACAAAAATGTATATTTATTTTCAGTAGGACTCCCCCCCCAAATGGTATGATGGAAAATACCATGAATTTCTCAGCAGCTTTAACAAGTCAAGTACAAACCCCTTTTATTTTATTTCATTACTCTTGCAGACTCTCACTGCAACACTCCAAACACAACAGAAACTGCTGCTGACAAGCCCTCCTTTGGTGTTATTCACTGTAGCAAACTCATCCCTGCCCCTGTCCTGCTGTCTACACATCGTTTTCATGTGTGGATATTAATTTATGTGTTCAGTAGAATACAAACGCTCCCCTGTCTCCATAAGTTATAGAAGCAATCATCCAAGGAAGCATCAGAAACTCTAAAGTCAATTCTGGTGTCATAATTTCATACTTTAACCTAAGATGCCAAATCATGGGGCTTTATAGATGAGAAGCGGGTGTGTGAAAGCACTCCCTTTTCAGAACTGCAGACTTTATTTCTCTATAAAGCATATTTATGCTGGGAAATAGTAAGTGGCTAACATGGCAGTGAAGAGGGGGATCTGGGTCCCTGGGATGGCTTTGGGAGCTTGCTCTGGTTCTGGGGAAAGGGAGCACTTGGAGTTCTCTTGGGCAGGGGCTGTTCCTTCTTGCTTTGCATCCTGTGCACGTAGCACAGCGAGACTCCCAGGATCAGCCACGGTCTCTGATACAGATGCATTAATAAATAAACAACAGCAACAGCAGTAATAACATTGAGTAACCCTCTTAGCCTACCCTATAATGTTATGAGCAAGCTCAGGAGGGAGGGTTCATCTGAGCCTTCTCAGCCACATAAATCAGCCAGCCTGGCAGAAGGTTTCTGATGCATGCAAAACCCCCATCCATTAAGTCCTTTGGGTTCCTGATTTTGCAGCAGCTGTCCCTTGGCTAAACCTGGCCATTTCTTGGGCTGCTTCATCCTCTCTTCTCAGCTAATTTTACACTGCACACTTTTGCACCTTGACTTATGATACCTTTCAGCATTTTCCTCCCTAAGGTAACACAAAAATCCTCTAGGAAGGAAGTCATAGAACAGTAAATACTATCTGGGATAACATTTCAGTAAGAACTCTTTTATGGACCACCTAAAACTATGCCTAATGCAACCATGGTCAACCCCTTCCCATATTTGATTTGTACATCTGGGAATGCAATTTTTTGTAGTGGTGAGAAGGAAATATCTTCTGGGATTTTTGTGTTTCATTACTTTCCCCTTTCCTCCACAGTGAGCTCCTGAAGATGATCAGCTCATCATGCTGTGCCCCCAGATATTTCTGGAGTTACTCCAGCCACTGGCCACAGCTCCTGAGAGTTGTCAGTGCCTCATCTTGCTCCTGGTATAGATTACACCCTACCCAAGGCACATCTGCATCCTTCCAGTTGAGGGTGCTTGGGACTGACTTGGGTTTCCAAATTCAGACCATGATCTTTTTAATGCTATGCTCTGTCTGGAAACCATGGACCCACAACTCCTAGCACCCACAGCTTTTGCTTATTACAGGATTTACTACAATGCTCCTGAGTACCAAGTCATTTTGGATGATAAGATATTACCCCACTTACAGAACCTGGTTTAATTACCCAGTGTGTGTGTGTGGAGAAAGCACAGGATGGGACAGGAGCAGAATCTTTCATGTAAGGCAAATTCCCAAGCAACCAGCTAATAGGAGAACATTGAGGATGTTAAGTAGATTAGACACATCAACAGAATCTACATAAGAGATGCCAAATTTAGTAACAGCAAAGGGGAAAACATTTTTATTTTAAGTCAGACTCTGCTAGAGCGGTGGCACCAGGTCTATTCAGGGTTATGTACTGTGTTCCTTTGTAGCACACAAAATATTAAGTGCTGAGGAAGAGTTAACTAAAGTAAATGGGGTTGAAATTTCTGCAAAAAGAATGATGTACTGTACCTATGCATTTTATAGCACGAGGTAAGTAGTTTAATGTCTCAGCCAATATCAAACACTTCATTTGCAAATCCTACTGTGCTGGGCTCCCTGGTGATTTGTGTAATAAAATGGGATGGTTAAAGGGCATGTCCTTGCATTGACTATTCCTTCTAAATTTGAAGGGCCCAGCTGTTATGTAAATATTTACTATAATTAACTGCTGGAGTTCACTAGTTCCTAGTTTGCAAGAGTTGTCTGAAGTTACGGCTGTCCATAGGCAGGGAGATGCTATCTGTAAATAATCACTTATACCTTACCACGTCAGAGTGTGGCAGAGGGGGAGATTTGACTTGTCCTGCTTGTCACACTTGACCACAGTTATAACCACTCTCTTTTAGTATCTACTTGCTGTCAGTACCTCACTATAGGCAGTCTAATTGGTTTGTGGATTATCCATAAGAAGTAGAAACTGCCTTTGTGCATAACAGCCTGAGCTGGACCCCGTCCCTGTGCTGTGAGGACACAGCTGTCTGCTTCCAGACCAAAAGGAACCTAGACTCCTTATGTCCCCAGAGTGCTCAGTCTGTGCTACTAACCCCTGCAAACCCAAGATGGTTTTGTAGGCAGGGCTATTGGGGTGTCTCTGCACTGTATTCCTAAACCCACAAATCAGGGCTGGAGGACAGAGGCACTGAGCAAAGCCAGCTCAAACCCAGACAGGTTAAACAGCTTCATCTCAGTACGGGCACAGCTGCACCCAGGTTGTTTCCTGGAGAATCACTTGGATACCGCTGCGTCGTGCTCCGCAGAGCTCTGCAGCACTTCAGCTCGCTGAGGGGCTGTGCTATATCGAGCCACGGTGCCAGCAAAGGCCAGCGCTGGGCTGATGTGGCAGCCCCAAGCCCAGAGTGCAGCTCGCAGACACCTGGGAGCTCGTGCTAACCCAGGTCTGGCAGAAGTAGCCCCAAGCCAGAGCTAATGAGCTCTGCTGGATCTGACCAATTCTTTGAGGACCGTCTCAGCTGTCTTCATGTCATGCAGACTAACATACTTGGAGGATTCTCATTACTTATGTTTCTTCATTGCCTGGGGTGCTCCAGCCCTTCTGACTACACTGCGCTGTAAAAAAAAGAAAGAAATCAATCTTGAGCTTACAGGTGGAAACAAGAATGGCAGAAAAGGCCAAAGGGCAGCAGATGTTGCATGTGGTGCCACACTTTTCTTTGCACTGCATGCCGAAACATTCTGGCTGTGCTTTTTATTCCCCCATTCTCCCTTAAACTCTCATTTGACGCATTTGGCTGCTACGCTGCTCTGGTATAGATGTGTGGGCTTCTGGAGCTGTCTCGGAATCTATGCCCGGGAGGAGGAAGGAGCCTTTAAAAATTAATACTGCGAGGCAGCTTTAGTGGCAACGTTGGCAGCGCAAGCGGAATCGCTGGCAGGGAGAGCCCGGGATCTGCAGCAGGGAGCAGGACCCGTGGCTCTGTGCCAGCAGAGGTGACACACTCCCGCACTCGCTGAGGGGAAAACTGCCTGCAAGCAATGCTGGTGTTTGTGAAGCTGTGAGGGTGAAGGCTCTGAAAATAACCACTAAAATGTCCCTTGCTGTCCTCATGATAGAGGTCCTCTCTCTGTCTCATCTCCTGTGAGATCAAACACTCAACAGCATTTCCTGGGGAGCTTTGCCTTGTGCTCCTCAGTGTGTGCCACAGTGCCTGGGAACACAGGCTGGGGTGGACTACACGGTCTTTTCCCTAATGTGGTATCATCTGGCTTTAGTAGGCTGAAGGATTTAAATCCTGGCCCTCTCTCTCCCTCATGTTCAACCCTTTCTTCTGTGTCTGGACACCAAGGCTACAGCAGCGATCTGGCCCTGCAGTTGCAGTGGTGGGTGATGTCTGTGCTGTGCTAATGCTTTGGCCACCCCTGCTTATTTTTTTCCAGCTGCAGGTGCCCTTTGGCTTTGTGGATGGTGTCAATGCTGTAAGCAGGGCTGGCTGGGAAGGCAGGAGGAACATGACCACTGTTTTTCCCATTTCCTATTTTTTTCTTTTTAATCTCAGGCTTTATTAAAGCTTCTAGCATTTCATCTCAAATACATCTAGAACACCTTTAGCAGTCCTGGCATGCAGCTAAAGCACAGGGACATTGAATTGTCTGTCTAAAGGATTTTGGCTGCTGTGACCCCTGCATGTCTGATGACTAGGCTGTGGAGGGAGACGCGGTTTTATGACATTAAATATTAACAGCTGGATATTAATAATGAAGGCTGACAGCTCCTTTCCCAGCTCCTGAGGTTGTTTCTCCCCCAGCTGCAAGTCCAGCAGGATTTGTGTTTTTTCACTGCTTGAGCATTATGGTCAGGGCCCCCTGATCTCAAAGGGTCAGGGGAGGCAGGGGAAATAACACGGAGGTGTCAGTGCTGAGAACAGGAGTCACTGGTGCCTGACAGGGCCCGGCACTGCACGGGCTCTGGCTGCCTCTGGTTAGCCTTGTCACGCCACGCTGATTGGAAAGCAATTTACCATTAAAGGCAGAGAAAACACAGGAGGTTAATAATAAAACAGGGGAGGAGGAAAGTGGCACTGGGAGACCTAAGAGCAGATCCTTCCTGCGTTGCTTGAAGCCAGAGGAGAATAAGCTATTCCAACAAGTTTGTGCTTTATTGCTGTCTGGCCTGTGCAAATAATGCAGTCAAAATTCTCATACTGAGCCCTCCAAAATTACATTTTTCTCTCTTCCTTCCTCCTTTCCATTTCTTGTTATCACCTCTAGCTTCTCCCCAGCCTAGGACGACTGAAATGCTTCTTCAGTCTGCAGCTATATCAGTCTTGTTCCTAAGATAATTTACAGGAGACTTTAATGCACAGGGCAGACAATTCCTTCCCACCAGCAGCATCACCACAGCTGAGGAAAGTCATGTCTATAGCTCAGATCAGGTGGCTGGATGATAGAGGAACACAAATCCTTTCTTGAACTCGTGACCTTCAGGCCCTGCCCTGCAATGTGCTAAATGTTGCTGAAAAGTCACCTCAGAGGAATCTGAACAGGGCTTTATTTGAATAAAGAAATATGGCACAGAGCACACAATGGTTGCTAATAAATCACAGGTTGGTTTTATTTCGCTACTGCAACTCTGGCTTATTTTTTTCCGTATTGGACTTTTCTCCAAATTACATTTCCCCAGTTGTGCACTTTTGTTCTTTTTACTATGTGACAAATGGAGGTGCTGTTTATTATTTATTCTTTGGCTTTAATGTTGTGCAAGCTAGATCAATTCAGTTTTTGATAAATAAGTCTGGTTTTTGCAGAAATTACCTAGTTGGATCAGTACTCTTTTGTTCTTTCTCTGTAAAGGCTGACCTCTAACCCTGTCTACTCTATGGTGAAAGTCCATTTATTCAGACCACTTTTAAACTCTGTCTTGGTCAAATCTAGACCACGTCCTCTACTCTGGCCCGTGTATCAAATACCAGCCTAGTACTCTTTTATGGAAATAATTCCTCATGTTCCCCATGCCCATAGTTAATCAGAGTGAGCTGATTCTTTGGATTGACGGGGCATAACTTGGTGTAAAACTCAGTTTTATTCTGAGTTAAAGTAACTTACAGAATGTTGCCAAAAATTCATGTGGGGAGAGCAGGACAGAAGGTTTGGGCTGCATGAGGTACACCTGGGCCATGGTGTGAGGTGCTGGGAATGAAGACAGGCCTTAGAAAAAGGTAAGGATGCTTCTGGCTTCTTAACTTTTCTGTGTGCTAAGGTCTGCCTTCAGTTTGATGTTTTCTCATGTCTGAACACAACTGTGTTTGCTTTGTTTCTGGACAGAATATTAGACATGGATTTTGGGTCAGTCAGAAAGCAAAAGGCATTTTGGTAGTTTACCTGTTGCCTGTATTTGAATTGCTGTGCTTATGGTACTGCTGAGTCCAACCAGTATAAAATCAGAAGTCCAGTTGCTCCCTGGGTCATGAGATATAAAATCTTAGTGAGGAAGAGGGTGTCTCTGTATTTTTTGAAACATAAATGTTCACAAAACCAGGAATCTCTATTAGAGAGACACGAAGACACCAAGAAGTATATCTGGAAAAGAGCTCAAGGTGTCATTCTTGCATATCCAAATCTTGGAACACAGGCTTTAAAGAGTATTGGGTATCACAAGGTCCTCAGTAAAACGATGAGGCTTCGCAACAAAGGGGTGAAAATTGATCCTGATTTGCTCTTGCCTGTACCTAAAGCCAAGATTTGCTCAGTCATAATGATGATTTGGTGGTGATCATGTTCAAACACAGTTAGAAGCTGTAGTGCATCCTGTGCACTTATTTTTTCTGTATTTTCCATCCTGTACATGTACCTGTACCCCACTCGGAAGAGGTGCAGGCTGTAATGAAATCAGCACTGGCCTCATCAGCTCTCTCTAAAAAGAAGGCCTTGGCTGTGGCCTGACAGGGATGAATATACTGGGGAGGAAGAGCTTTTGGAGTTCTGACTGCAGATTGTGCCTCTCCACTTAGCTCGAGGGATTCTCTGGATTCTCTCCCCACCCACCACTTTCCTTAAACAGCAAGAGGCTGTGTTCCTTGCTGGCAGGAGCAGTCTAGAGCCTGTTCCCTGGAGGCAGAAGTGGCAGAAGGAGCAGGATGGGGAGCGTGGGTGAGGATGATACCCAGCCCTGGTGACACTTTGGTTGGAGAACTCAGCTACAGTAGTAGAAACCCTATGAGAGAAGGGATGATAGGGTCCTAGGGGGCTCATGGCAGTCCCTGGGGGAGGACAGGAGGAAAGGGACAAATAGTCTGATCCTCCTCTACCTAGGACAGCACTGATTTTTAAAACCCTGAGACTAGGCTGCTCTTGGTCAAGAAGATTGGCAGGGAGGACAGGTGCTGGAGCAAAAGCAGTTTTAAAATTAAATGGAGACAGAATGTTTCTGTAAGGGAAGCACCCTGGGTCAAATTAGTATGAAGCCAGGGAAACCCAATGGCCTGCAAACCAGAGGGTGACAGAAACTTCTTGCAATCCAATATCCTTGAAATCTGCCTCTGCTCTGGTTCAAGATGAGCAATGGCAACTCCAGGAATTGTGTTAGAGGGTGTTGCCCTATGATTGGAGGCAAGATGGGTCTGCAGGGAAGGGGTGGTCTCCTTCCTGACAGCCCGAGACACTTTACTTGCCTGTGTGCAAATGTTTTGATGCCCAGGGGCTGAAAGAGTGCAGGCACCATGCTATAAAGGCAAAGGAATATAGGGATCATGCATTAGGAGATGGCTGTTCTGGATTTCTGTTCCAGTGGCTGGAGGTTAGGGATGAGAGGCAAGGGGAAGCTAGACGTGTTTAATTGCCTGTAACTAATCAGGCATGTACACTCATCCTTCCCCTCCTTGTTCCTCTGAAAAAAGTGCCCCCTCAGACTCTCTCCTGATTCCTGATGACAGTGAAGTGCAGAGCATCCTTGGCCTTGTGCTCTGTCCCTGCACTCAGGCTGGATCATTAGGACTGGCACCATCAGGATGGTCATCCTTTCTGTGCCCTCTCAGCAAAATGAATAGCAGCTTTGACAAACCTTTGTTAGGAGAAGGACCCAGGTCTATCTATCATAAAATCATGTAGTACTGCTGTGGCACAGTGCTTTACTGAGACCCTGAGGTGGGAAAAAGATGTAGGATGAAGGGATGTTTGTTCATAGCAGGAGCTTAAAATGATGTGCAGTGAGTTCCTTCGTACATAATATTGTTTTTGAGCATCTTGGCACCTGGATTTTCAGTGGAAATAATTAACTTTGACAAACTAGAAATTTTAAATCAATTTGGACAGAGGTAATTTTGGATAAAATGGGAGCTGTTCTTCGCTGGGAAAATGTTGACGGCACAATTCCCAGTCCTTGCAGTTACAGTGAGCAAAAGGCAATTAAGAAAAGTTCTGGGGAAAAGCTCGTGGCTCCCATTCTCTTATTTACCTGCTCCTCTTAAAAAAAAAAAAATCAGTTTCTCAGTAGATGGGGTGCACCTCCTCAACATTCCTCAGGAGCCTGCCACCCCTGCTGCTGCAGCCCCTAGCAGGAGAGGGAAACTGCTTGGAATGAGGCAGCAGGCAAATCTCTGTGCATCCTCTCCAGCTTTGAGCTGGCTGCTCTTCTGAGTCACTGTGCTGGGGAGGCTGAACCCCTGGGCTTAGAGCAGTGCTCACGATCCCCGATTTAGGGTGAGACTCTGGCTTAGAGAGAGACACGAAAAGCAAACACACAGCGCTGCCCTAGGGAGGCCGGTTGGCTGGCAGCATTAGCTGTGAGGTGGCTATATTAGCATTTTAATCAAATAACCAGATATCCTAGAATTATATGTTTGAATCTCTGTAGGCTAAACATAGCTTCAGAGGCAAATAATTTCCATGTAATTTTAGGGTGGAGAATGTCCTTTGGGTAACAGCTGCCTGCTCTGCATGGGCATTAAAAATCCTGTGGCACTTTATTGAAAGCAGAGGTTTGTCTCAGAGGCCTCACTTCAAACATCCCTCAGCCTGCTGGCTGTCTGCCCGGCTGCAGTCCTGACACCCAGGAGGGCGTGCAGCTCAGGGGGAGATACTGCAGCTCCTGTGCCCTGCATTGTTTGTAGGGTGCCATGGAAGCCTCGAAATAAACATGAAACAGCTTGCCCAGGTCACAGCAGCAATGACCTTACTGGCATGGGTCTGAGCATATTTGCTTATGTGGTACAGTGGGTGCCCAAGCCCTGGGCAGAGTGAGATCTTTGAGGACAGGAAAACAGATTGCCCAGTCACAGGCTGGCCCAAATCCTGCCCCGTCAGCAATACCCAGTGGCTGGTTCTATTTCTCTACTGACCTGGGGCAGTCCACTGATCCCTGCAGTGGACATGCATCCACAGCCCCAGGTTCAGTGGGAAAGACTTTCAGTAGGTCTTCCAGGCTGTGCTAGAACTGACCACCCAGATTACTCTTTTTTTCCCTGTTTTTTTTTTCATAACGTCAGAGATTAAAAAAAAGTTCTAATGATAAACCATCTGGAATAGGTTTCTTTTCAAAAGAAAAGAATGAAATAGATGTGAGTTGGCAGGAGCTTTCAGAGAGATTTCCCCCACCCCCCTCTGTTTATATATTATGCAGAGAACTCTACAGGAAAATGGGATAGATGAAGTTGAGCATTTCATGACAAGTTGTCACATTCTGTGCATAAATTTCTCTAAAGTGTTAGGCATCAGTGGTGGGAGGAGATATTAGGTCACTCAGTGCTAATGCTGGTAAGTTTAGAGGACTTTGCATGTCCTTTGAGAGTGTCCCCTTTATGGAACAAGCATCACCTGTCCAGAATCATTCCTTCATGGTGCATATAATCCATCCATTTATTTGATAGAAGTATCCATAAGAACCCAGAAATGACCCAACAACACTCCCAATACTAATAATCAGTCCTATCCTGCTGTTAATTATTTCTATCTTCTTGTTTTCTCCTGCAATAAAGCAATGAAGAACTAAAAGTAGTACTCAGTCTGAAAAGCACATTACAAATACTAACCTTAATTCCTCTTCTGCCTGTGTTCAGAAGGTTAAACATAATTTTTTTTTTTGAGGATTTAAGTACCCATGGTGCATTTGAGGGGTTTTGAGTGACAGATGTTAAGAACTTCTGAACATCTGAGTCCTATTAGCTACTCCCCAGGTTCATGTGAGGGACATATCAGAACCAGCATCAGAATTCGGATTGTCCCAGCTCCAAAGCCTGGTCTAATCACCCCTCTCTCTTTCAGATGCTGTTCTTAGATAATGGCGGAAGGGCATCACATTTCTCATGACTCAGCATCTGCAGGGGAGGCTTGCTTTAGGTCAGAGCTCTTCTGCAGTTTTAAGCTCTTGTATTACTCCAGCATTGCTCCTGCATGGCATCATCATCTTTGATCCCTGGGAGGAGGGTAATACTGGATCAAGTACTGCTATAGGGGGTTAGTGGGAAAAAAATTGATTTTTTTTCCTCTTAGCAGTGTTAGGACACAATTTCAGCCTCTAATTTCTCATACCCCCTTCCCTCACCCCTGTATTTCATGAAAACCTTTCATGAAAGCAATAGTCTTTCTTGAAGGTGTGTTTGGAGTGTTATTGCTTAAGTCCGCAGGGAGAGCACATCCCTCACATAAATTGTGCTTGATGGGGAGTCTGGACAGTGTTTATACTGTAGCACAGGCACTGTCTAGGTGCAGGTGTGAATTGCTAAGGTCTCCAAACCTGCACTTTGCCCAGACATTTTTAGTGGTACCCTCAGAAAACAGTAAGTACAGGTAAAACTTGGAGCGGTGCTCTGTTTTAGAGCCCAGGACACATTTCCTGCTGACTCTATAAAACCCCTGTTAGGTAGAACTGCCCTGATCAAACCCCACTGTTGTGAGCCTCCCCAGCTGTGGAAAAGTCTCTGGAGCAGGGGACTGCCAGGAGCATGTAGAGCATGGTGCACCTTCCTTGGAGAGAGCATTCATCCCAGAATCGAAGCCAAATCCCCTTGGTCAACTGGCTGGCTCCCATTCCAGCCTCAATCATGATATTAAACCTATGCCCTGTTCCCTGCCCTGCTGTATTTTCTAGGTGAGGTGGAAAGGAGAAACTTTGTTTCAATTCCCTTGAGAGTAAGTACAGATTGGTGCGGGGTAAGGGCTCACCCAGACTGTAGCAGGGGTTATTGTGTTTCAGAACTGCATCTGGCCAAGGATGTGCCCTGCGGAATTCAGAGTCAACAAGGGTCTCTGGTATCAGGGTCAAGTCAGTCCATCCTCTGTGGCCAAAGTAATGCACTGCAGAATGATACCTTGGGGCAGAGAGGACTGGGTGGCCCCTCAGATCTGATCTCTGAGAAGCCTGGTGAGGTATTGCTCACCAGCACACACAGCAGTCCTTTCCAAATTTGAACTCTTGCTGCTACATTTTCTCTTTGCACATGTCTTATCAAGAATGCAAGTGGTTAAGATTTCCTCCTCCTTTTTAAAGATCACGTTTAATTTTTCCTTTTTGCTTTAATGATTTAGATGAAATATTTAAGCTCGCTGCTGCAAATCCCCCTGGGGCGCCTGCCAGGAGGTTGTGAAATCTGGGTGAGGGATGGTGCTGGGGTGTATGCTGGTAATTACTGGGGGTTGGCAACCCTCTAACACTTCAGCTCACGCTCTTGTCGATGGCTCTGAGGCCTGGCTTTTCAGGAGCCGATTCATGCAGGCATTTGGAAATAACCGGACTCTGGCAGCAACTCCCACTCTGACAGAAGAGACCATGACAGCCAGCGACCAGTTTAATAGGTTGCTGCAGCCAGCAAAGTCCTCTGGTGAGGAGCAGCGAAGTGAAGAAAAACAAAGCTCATTCCAACCGCTGCCACAGCAGACAACAATTGAGAGCAAAGAATCATTTTATTGCATACGGAGTGGGGGGAATGAGGAAAAGAAAAGAGAATGAGAGGGCATTTTTTTTACAGATAAGGGTTTAATGGTTTCTTACCTTTCCCCCTCTCCCATTAAATGGGATAAAAATACGCAGAAAGAGAATTCCACAAATTTTTATTCTTCTTATAAGAAAAGACGGCGCAGACGAAGCTTCTCCCTCACATTAAGTTTTCAGAAGGGAAGTCGGTTCCCCTTTCTCTGGCTCCTCATAGCAGCATTTTTCTGGCTCCAGCAACCTAATAGGTTGATTGCTGAGCCTCTTCTGTTTCAATTACTTTTGATTGATTCTCAGGTCTATGTCAGCCACTCGGTGCAGCCACCATCCCAGGAACAAATCTGCAGCAGCTGAAGATGAAAATAGCTTCCATGACCACTTAAAAGGGGAGTTCAAGCATCTTTTCTAAGCTTGAGGTTACTGTAGCCTTCCCTCAAAATCATCTCTCTAGCCATCTCTCTGCTCATGATGAGGTTCCTGCTCCTGATGGCTCGCTGAGCTGTGGTTAGCCTCAGCTAGGAAGGAGGGTGAAAGGAGTTTTAATATCATTAGGCTGCTCAGCTTGCAGTTACTGGAGGGCACTGATGTTATCCCCCAGGAGAGGGACTCTGGTAGAAGTCCCTTTAGGTTTAGGGAGTGAAATGGACAGGGAGATGTGGGACAGAGAGCCCCTAAGATGAGTCCTGGGGGCTTGTTTTCATGTTCAGGTATTTACTGTAGGAGCAATGAGAGCAGGAGAGGAGAGAAAGAGAGCTGGAAAAGGAGTGGAGGTGATGGTAACTGGTTCCCCACAGAAACAACCAGCCTTTGCACTTGCTTTGTACACATCTGACTCTTTTCTCAGCAGTAGCAGCCCCAAGCCTTCACACTGGCAAAAGACTATTTAGGATAGATCAGACCTAGTCTGGATTCCTGCATAAGTCAGAACAGACAGAGGATGATAGCAGTCTGGAGAACTGGAGTTATTTGTGCCAACAGTAGGATTGTGTTTCTGTATTTTTAATTTCCTACCGTTGCTATCCAATCCAACTCAGCATGGGAACATAGCATAATTCAGGCTGGGCATGACCCTGAGAGGCTCAGAGCAGGGTCATCCCTGGACCAGACCAGGCTGCTCAGGGCTCTGTCTGGTTGGGGCTTGAAACCTCCCAGGATGGAGCCTGCAGAGCCTCCTGAGCTGCCTGACAGCTAGACTGTCCTCATGGCAATTTTTCCCCCCTTGCATCTAATCTGATCTCTCTTGTTTCAGTTTATGCCTGGTGTGTCTAGCTTTCCTGCTGCACAGGCCAGTGACATTCCCAGCTCCCTTTCTGTAGGTATGGGGGAGGCCCCCATGTTTGCCTTCAGTTGTCAGGGAAATCCCTGGACCTCCACAGTCTTTGGAAAATGTCAGAGAGTGACGGTGCAAGGACGTGGGTCTCATGGACTTGAAGAGGTGTCTCAGGCAATCCCTGAGTCAACACCACTCTTCTTGCTTGTAGTTTTCCTCTGCACCAGAGCCCTGAAAGACCTTGTTGATGAAGACTCAGATAGAGAAGGCATTGAGTACCTCAGCATTCTCCATGCCCATGCCATTTAATAACCTTCCCTGTTCAGCAATGGGCCTACATTTCTGTTTAGCCTTTTTTGCTACTGTAGTGGCAGAAGCTCTTCTTGTCATCCTTGATGTTCCTTCCAAGTGACAACTCTAGAGGAGCTTTGGAACACAGGTAGCCGTGGGGAACCCTCATCACATTCCAAGAGCTGGGCCTCTAGTCCCAGCCCGAGGTGGGCAGATGCAATAGGGTGCTGCTTCAAGTGACCCCTGGGGAGAATTTGTACCATTGTCTAAAGCAGAAGGCATGCAGCCATGAAAGCTTTCCTGCAGGAAAACCTTCTGCACCCAAAGCTTGGAGCTGCTCCACCGGGGACCTTCCTGTCTCCTGCTTTTGGGTTGCCCTCAGAAGTCAGGCAGGAGAGGCATGTCCTGTGCCTCCTCACTGGTGGGGTGGACAGGTTCTGTCTGGGAAGTGTGGGTTCTCCCACAGTTAATGTGTCTTCTAGAAATACCTCATTGTCTCTGCTGGGAGGATCTGGTGCAAGGCAGCAGAGGGGCATTTGGGGTGTGGGCTGACAGATCTCATTGGGGCCTCTTTCCTCCCACCGTGAAGAAAGGCAGCTGTGGTGCCATAAGGTGACCCAGCCCCACACTCCTGCCCTTGCCCATGAGCACTGTGATCCTGGGAACCCTGGTGTCCCACTGTGGGTGGCCGGCCAGAGACAGGGCACCCTCTCCCTTCCTGTACCTCCACTGCCCAGGGGTGGCAGGGAGGCAAGCAGACTGCAAGGGCAGGTTAATACAAATGGACATGCTGTGAAAAATGGATACTAAATTATCCCTGATCCAATAAACCTCTCAACCCATGTTCTCAGAAAAGCCTCGGTGAGTAGACAGGCCTCACGAGTTGCTCAGGAGCTCAATAAAATCTGTCTCTGCCCTGTCAGATTGAAAAGGGAAACAAATGGCAGAATTCGGGGCCCTCCTCCAAGAAGGCCTTGCTCCTGCATGAGCAGCTCTGCCTGTGACACCAGCTCCCAGTGACACCAGCTCCCAGTGACACCGGATCCCAGTGACGCCGGCTCCCAGTGACACCAGCTCCCAGTGACACCAGCTCCCTGTGACACCGGCTCCCAGTGACACCGGCTCCCAGTGACACCGGCTCCCAGTGACGCCAGCTCCCTGTGACACTGGCTCCCTGTGACACTGGCTCCCAATGACACCGGCTCCCAGTGACACCGGCTCCC
>VYXF01011287.1:497995-511301 GCA_013397295.1 Polioptila caerulea
GCTCCCTGTGACACCGGCTCCCTGTGACACCGGCTCCCTGTGACACCGGCTCCCTGTGACACTGGCTCCCAGTGACACCAGATCTCTGCCTGCAGCCTGAGGCAGCTACATCGAAGGCAGCTGCCTGCCGCAGAACCATGAGCCTGGGAGAGTTCCCCTCCTTCCTCTTTGGCTTCCAGGTGTTGTCATGGAGAGGGATTTAATCCATGCCGTGGGATTTCTTTGAGGAGCAGGAACTCCCAGAGCCCCTGCAGCCCACCCCAGCCAGGTGGCTGCAGCAGCAGGGAGCAGATGGAGTGGAGGGTCAGCCCCCTGCCCCACACCTCCCTGCCATGCACCCCAGCTTGCTCAGCTGTCTGGAAGTGGCTGCCTGCGGTAGGAGCACTCTTCCAGGGCTGTTTTGCCCTCACAAGGAACTACAGTCAATGCCCTGCGTGGAGAAAGGGCAGGATCCTGCTCTGCCAACACCAAGTTTGTTCTGCTATCTTTGGTGGGGGCCTCTGCACCTCTGCACAGGGGTGTAGGATGATTCATGAGCATGCAGGTGCGTTGTATCTGCACTCAGGCCGTGCTAATCCTGTTTAGTCATTTTTCAGAGGATTTCATTTAGATACTGGGCTGGGGCTCTGCATGCCCTTGACAATACTGAGCAACACCATTGCTCATATTTAAACTCTCTGACATAGCTAGTGATGGTGAAATTAAAAGAGACAATGACATAAAGCTCTCACCCAGCAGCAGTTTTCCTTCTGCCAATCACTACTCTTGCATTTTCCCTCCCTCGCTGAAAGCCAAGGATTGGGGGCAGATTTTGCAGCTTGCCTGGAACACCAGCAGGTCTGAGCTCTTTGGGACTGACCTGCATGCCCAGCCTGTTCAAGCTGAACCTGCAAAGGACACAGGAGGACCGAGCACCACCTGCAGTGAAAACCCACTCGCAGAATGTAATGCAGGTGATTTGTGCCAGCAAAGACTGGGCCCTGCTGCTGCTGTGAGCAGCTCACTGGTGCTCACCCAGCCTGTAGTGGAGCCAGAATTAGCCTGGGCTGTTTGGGCACAACATCCATCTCTTGCCTCCAGACCAGCTCTGACTGTTGACACCAGTTTGCTGTCATGGCCCTTCTTGCTGGCTGGCAGAAGGAGAGGATTTCTCCCTGAAATGACAGCTGAAGATACAGATGTTCTGTGGTTTATTCCATGGCTTTTGATACCTAGCAAGTAAGTCACAGCTGGTTTGCCACACTTCTTTTTTTTTTTCCTCTCTTTTTTTTTTTTTCTTCCTACTGTTATCAGAGCTGAAAATATGGCTTTGATTTAACACTGCAGCAATGGGAAGAGAAGGTCTGTCCTGAAATTCTGGTTTAAAAATAAAAACAACTAGAGATAAATATTTTATGCCCCTTGTGAGTAGATGGAGGCTTTAATTTCATCTCAGGTTTCTACCATCATACTACTCAACAGCAAGTAGTGTAATCATGAGCATCTAGATTAGGAAGGGGATGAGCAGTGTCTACTTTTCACTGGTTTTAGTGACCAGCAGATATCTAGGAACCTTTACTATCTGGTCTAGCATTTCTGTGACTTTACCCTCAGAAACGACTTCTTTCTGTTAGATACGTCATTTCCTTTAGTGTTTTTAAAGACTATAGAAAGAGGGCTTCATGAAACTTAGCAATTAATAGGAGCTGGCCATAATGTCTAAGTAATTATTAGCTACCCCCAGAATAAATGAAAGATTAAAAGGTAGTAATCTTCTTTCCTCTTTGTTGCTCGTTATTAATGGCTTCCTAGACTACATACTAAATGGTTATCAAGGCAGTGCTCCATTGCAGAAAATCAGTACCATTACAATCTGAATTTATTGAGAGGAGGGAATAGGTCCACTTAAAAAGAGAAGAAAAAAATATACGGAGTTTTGGTTTACAGGGACTTTGCCCCAGTCTAGATCCAAACATTGCTTTTCACATGCTGGTTGTCATTAGTGTCACTTGAAATTGGGAGCAGACAAAGCTTTTGCAGGAGCCAGGGGCAGTGCTTGGCAGTCCATGGACCTGTAAGGTAACCCATGTCTACTGAATTTCCAGAGGGGGTTACTTCTATTTTAGAAGATACATAGGGTAAACAAATTAAAGAAGTTAAAACCCAGAACACAAGGAACAAAGGAAAGTACTTGGCATCCATCAGACATGGGAAATATTGAATTCAAGATGAGGAGCCATGGCTAGGCTAGTCATTGCCATGTAATGAGGAGGGAGAAAAGATCAAGTCTTTCCAGCTCCATGCCTCATATAATCCAACTGAAATCAATCCACAGTTTTGCCAGTCATGAGTTATTCAGCAAACCCAAGGTCAGATCAGTGGAGTCTCCATCACACATCATCGGCTGTTCTCTTCATCCTTGTACTGCAGACAGGAAATCAGGAGACAGAGCTTGATCACTGCAATACAGGCAAACATTTGGGGCCAGACTGCAAGGTGATTAAGTGTGCATTAAGGCCCACTCCCATTTAGCAAAGCCCTTATGTACATGCTTTGAGTGCCACTGGAGCTATAGAGACACAAAATTCCTTCCTGGATCACTGCTAACTACAGTATAAACATTTAAGAATAAATTTAAAGACTCTCTGGGTTGAACACAGCTCTTACTACATAAATAGGGCTGGAAGAATTGTGAGTTGCCATTGCAAGTTGAGATGCATGGCAGGTCCTGGAGGTGAGCAGTCATCATGTAAATGGGGGGTTCTGAGGCAGCAGGAGAGCAAAAGTGAGCCAAGAGAGGTAGCCAGGGTCTGCAGAATTACAAGTGCATTTTATATGTGTTTAAGGTTGAATGTTTATATGGAGGTGATCCTGGGAAATGAAAAATATAGAAGCCAAAACAATGGCTTCTTTTCTCCCATAATGTATTCTTTCCCTGAAACAGCTTCCTAATCCCAATAGGGGTGGACGAGGACCGGGATCCAATGCAGGGATCTGAGCTCTTGAGGTGGCAGTACAGTGGGTAAATCAACAGCAGATATATCAGGGGTATATCACCTCTTGCATGCTAAAACATACATGCACATTCGTCCAGTTAATATTCTTGAAACAAATGGAAATGATTTCTTGAACTGCTAGATGGGGAGCAAGACCAGGTCCCTGCCCTGAAGAGTTTGCAGATGAAATGTGAAGAGTACGGTGCTGCAGGCGGGGAGGGAACACAACATGAGCTGAGGCACAGTTGTTATTCCTGGCACACTCTGAAGCCTCCTTCCCAGTCAGTTGCCTGCCTTTGATGTGAATCATTCCTCCTTTATTGAAAAGCTCCCTTCCTGAGGTGCTCTGGAGCCTTTCGTGCTCCTGGTTTTCATCCTACCTCTCTAGGTGTCCTTGCACTGTCTTTTTTACATGCTTTTCTCCTCCCTACTATCAGACTTCTTTAGGACATTGCCTTAGTCCCTCTCCTCACTCCTCGCTTTGTCCCCAGGATCTCTCTATCCTGCCACCCACTTGAGTGATTGTTTTTGTGCTGACAACTCACAGATCTATTTCCTCAGCATTACTCAGTCCATGCCACAAGAGCTCCGGCAGCACCTTCTCCTTTATGTCTCTTCCCCCCTTCCCCCAAGAATTGTCTTTTTCCAGGCTGGCCCTCAGTCCTCTGCTTTCTTGCATGTCGCTATGGGAGTGGTAACAACCCTCCTACACGTCCTAGACGGTGACTGACTCACAAGAATGCATCTTCTCTGTCCCCTTCATCCCACTCGGAGACATGGACAGCACTAGGAGCAGCCAACATACTCAAGGTCACCAGTCCCACACGCCCTGGGGAAATCCACCCCCTTGGAGGGCCTGCCTTTTTTCCTGCTAGTTTGTCCTGGCTACTTTGTCTGCCCAGCAGAACAGTCACAAACCCTGCTTTTCAGCTAAATTTCATGCCCTTGTGAAAGAAAGGCCTCTATTTAATCATTCCAGCAGTGTCTAAAACCCCTAATTCCTTCAACATAGTGACAAACAGTTCTGATTATTTGTAGAAAAGCTTGAAAAGCGTTGAGCATATTTTATTACCCACAGAAGGTGCCAGACTGGCATCCATGGAGACTTGTCCTCTATTTATCTCCAGAGCTGGACAGCACAAGCAGTACACATTCCTCCAGAACGGCTCTCCACTCCCATTTTGAAAGGAACATGGTGGCCTGTCACCATGAGAGGATGGTACTTTCTGTTCAACCCACTGAGTGTTTTTTCACTCAGTTTTTTCAGTGCAAGAAGTTTAAGTAGTCAGGTTGCTCATGGGAGCAGCTGGGGAAGCCCTGGAGGGGCTCACCATAAGAACAGCTGCCCTCTCAGAGGCTGTGGGTGATTCGGTGGGTGTGAAGCTGCGTCTGCTCCTGTCTTTTCAGGCAAGCCAGGTCTCATCCAAAGTCAATTATGATATTTGGAAGTGCTGCTTGAGGGGCTGTGAATTGTCATCCGGCGATGTAAGGAGGGAGCAGACCCCATGCTTCCTCATAATAGCAATAAATGCAGTAGATTTGCTGGAAAAAACCCTGGAGATTCTCTTTTGCCACCAAAAGAAGGATTAGAAGATTAATTCTGAGAAAACTTCACTGCAAAGCTTAGCTCTTACTATTGTTAACCTGCAGAAAGGCAAGATCCCCCTGATTTTATCTGCAGGAGAAGCAGCAAAGGTTATGGGCAGCCTCACCAGCTCCTGGTGTCAGTGCTTCCTCAGAGGCCAAGTGCTGCAGCAGGGCCTGGAGCCTTGCTCCTGAGCAGTGGCACTGTGCAGCCTGTGCAGGAGTTCAGTGTTTGTCCCTACTCTGCAGCAAGTGCCAGGGAAATAATTCAGCAGAGAGGTAAATAGCTTACAGGATCTCTACTCTTCATGTTCCCCCTTCTCCTGTCCCACTTTGCAGCACCACACACCAAACACAGATGTGCAGTGACATTTTTAAATTATGCACTGATTCGTTGGGGTTATGCAAAAAGAATATTAAGCACTCATTGCTACCTTTCAGGCTGGGCCTTATATTTTCTTTATGTGCACTGATGTTAAAAATACAAAGAAGGAAAACTTTCAACACAGCCAGTCTAGATAGAGTTGTTTTTAATTCCTAAAATGAAGCATAGCTCAGTTAGAGGACTTTTTACTTTGTCAATAATTAAACAGCTCTGCACTTGTTGAGGCGGCCCTGAACACAGCCAGCAGGATCAGCCAGCCTTGACCACAACTTTCTACCCCGTCTACAGTACGGATTTTTTCCCCAAAAGAAAAGTCCTTGCAATATTAACCCTGACAACTTCACTGGCAAGAGCACACCTTCACAGCAGATGGGGTATCAAGGAGATGTGCATTGAGAGAGATGTCTGGGTTGTGCCTGCCCTGAGCTGAGTTTCATGTGGAGGTTCTTCCTAGAAACAAACCAGGCACAGCTGGTTTCTGCTCAGCCTTCTTGTACTGGGGTGGAATCCAGCTGCTGTTGGTGCTGCTGGGGCTGCACTGCAAAACACCTTCAGTGCAAACAAAGGGGAGGGATTTCTGTCAGCGAGTCAGATTTATTATTTCCCTCAGAGTGCATTTTTTAAGCGCAGTAATGAAAGATCAAACAGTATTGCACTTTTTGCAAGTTCATCACATCCTTGAGGGTGTCACTGTGAACTCAGCTGAAGATGGGTATGTAAGAGTGTTGGTACAGAAACAGGAGAATATTTGACATCTGTTTAAGGCCCTTGCTTTAAGGAGTAATAATAAAAAAGGGAGGTTCTTATTTTTGGTCCAGAGCAGTCAGGACAGAGTTCCAGCAGAAGACACCCTGCGCTGTCCTCTGCAAATGACAAGATTTGTTTATTTCAGACAGCTAATGGACTATGGACCATCAGCTTGTACAGGGCAGGGGAGCAGGATGTTCCTGCCTCTGTGAAGGGTCAGTCCTGCAGGGCTGAGGGGAAGAGGAACAGGGAGCTTTCTGTTTGCCTTCAGGCAAAGCTTTCCTTCTCCTGCATCACCATTCTTGTTCACCTGTTCTTTTACCCATCATCATCTGGCAACGTGAAGCACTCTGGTTGTGGGACGGACTCTCATTGTGTATCCCAGTCAGGGGGAAGGAGGAATGGGTGAAGGAGAGCTGAGATAGAGATGTGTGCTGTCTCCCTTGCCTATGGATAGCAAAAAAGGTGGAGGGTTAATACACCAGAGGGAAACCACTGTGTAAGGTCCCTGAAGGGCAGCAGGTGCAGGAAGGTGTTGAGTTGGGGCTGCACTGGTATTGCTGGAGGGCTGGGATCAGGCTCAGAGCCGTGTTTTCTCCTCAGACACTGAGCCTGTGGCAGATACAGTCAGGAGAAAGCTCTGATGGCCTGAAGGCTGCTTCCCCCAATGTAAATGCTTGGAAAATGTGGGGACAGAGGGTTTCCTGTGTCTCGTATTTCTTCTTCTCAAGGCCCATGGTTCTGCAGATGGCTTTATAAAATCCCACAACAACCAGTCTCTTCTGCTGCTCTTCAACATACTATGTCTCTTTGTCATACTGGTTTGTGGTTATCTGACCATGGTTCTGTGTCTGATATTCCCTAAGCAAGACCCATGGGGCTGAGGAGGCTGATGTTCCCTGCTGGGAGCAGACGGACAGGCTGTAATGTCCAAGCACGGCTCTGTGTCCTCCCTAGAATGGCGAGGAGTCGGGGCTGCTACCAGGGGAGACAGGTGAAAAACAGACCTTTCCCCTCCCTCCTTTCCTGCTTTCTATTTCTCCTCTTTATTTATGCTAATCTGTTCTGCACTGGAGTCATAATTAAATACATATTCATATAGAAATGTACAAAGCTTCTGCCTGTACTGTGAAGCTCTCTGGAGCTTAACTGCTTGAGACTTGTCACAGGAAAATATTTCTCCCCATGAAAACAGGCTTCCTACAGCTGGGCT
This sequence comes from Polioptila caerulea, assembly GCA_013397295.1. Classification (NCBI taxonomy): domain Eukaryota; kingdom Metazoa; phylum Chordata; class Aves; order Passeriformes; family Certhiidae; genus Polioptila; species Polioptila caerulea. Next base: position 504,900 of record VYXF01011287.1, read on the forward strand.
ATATTACTGCCTTTTAATATTGCTGGCTCTGCCTACCCTGGGAAGGATTTTCTGACAAACTCCTACTGGAGATACAGCTTTTGCCGGTATAACTTATACCAGTTTCCTAAAGAAACTGGGGCTTTCATTGCCAGAGGTATCTCACTGATGTTGTAATTTGTTCCCACACTCTTTGCTATGCTGGCAAAACTTGAAAGTACGGTTCACTGTTTTTCTTTCTCGGTGCCTTTTCTCCCAAGTTAGCTTTTCTATCCTGTGCTTACCCCAGCTGTTTCCCTGGGCACATCTGATCATCTATTGTCTTCAGAATAGCTCCAAGTAATGAGAGGGGTGGGAAACTAATGCTATTTGGAGGGTCTAATCAGATGCTGGTTCCTTGTAACAGAGCTGTATCAAAATCTGGAGCCTGGTTACACTTCAGAAGGGAATGCAGTGGTGGAGGGGGCCAGGACAGCAGAAATGGGGTCTGTCAGTTGGGTTTAAGCAGGAAGTTGGGTCAGAATGGCACAGAGGAGCCAGGGGCAGCATGAGTGGAGGAAACTTCCAGCAGAAGGCAAAGGCTGTGGACAGTGAAGGCAGCTAGCAGAGATAGAAGCATTATCAACACAAGGCAGACCATGATCACCATCATGTGTTAAGGCCATTTCCATTTCCAGTGTCTCAGGCTGACATTGATATCAGTTTTGTTGAGATCTGGCAAGATGACTGGCATCATACATGAATAGGCTCCATCTCAGACATTTCACATCCTCAGTCAAACACTGCACATTTTGAGTTGGGAAATGGAGTCCTGAATGTGTCAGTGATATGCCAACCCCCTAGCCAGCATCATTGCCACAAACACAGGGTCCCAGACCCTTAGCTTAGTTTGTGCTCTGTTTAATAAAACATTCTGTTATTTCTCTTTGTACTGATGAGACTGAGGAGGAAGGCCTGAAAGTTTGAAGCTCCTGAAGACTCCTGCAGTTGAATAGTTTAGTGCAGTGAATATTTTCCTTGTACTGCCAGGAGATGGACGAGATGCTGGGATTATGAATCAAATATCTGCTTGCTCTGATATTACATCTGAACCCTTCCTTTACAGCAACCATCCTATCTAAGAGGGTCAAACCCCTCCTCTTGCACATGCCTTTGTCTCTCCTCACTTCCTGTGGTCTGACTCATCCTCATAGATGTGATGCAAGCTTTGGCAGACTGAAATAGTTGTGTGATGAGGTGACATACCAACCCCCCAGCCCTGTCAGAGACATGGCAAGTGGCAGTGTTGAGTGGGAGGGAATGGAGCAGATTCCTCCATCCTGGCGGGAGACTTCCCATGCTGTGCAGCATGACAGGTCAGAAGCAGTGGCTTCTTGGAGTGACTCTGCACTGATTCCCTGATCTCGGCAAAGCCATGCACAACTCCTGGATGCTCCGTCTGCTGCAATGTCCTTGCTAATTGGCAGCTGGCTGGGCACAGTGCTGCCTCCAGGCTTCTGGCTCAGTAATGGAGGGATCAGAAGATGATGTTGAAAGAAACAGATAATTTTTGTAGCCTCATGATCTTATTAATGAGAAGAAAGTGGTGTGCTTTTGGGTTGCTCCTTGATGTGACGCGTTTATTTCAGAAACTGCACAAACACCTGTGTCCTCAGCAAGATAGTGATTGATCAAGCCTGAGCTTCACACTCATTTAAAGCATATATAGCTACTGCTACTGAAATCAGTGGTTGCACGCACAAAAAAAATCAGCTAGACTGACTCAGAACAAAGCCAAGTGTCCTATTGCTCTTTGCTTAGCCAGTCTCCAGCAAAGTAGCTGCACACGAAATGCTTCAGTACCTTCAGTGGGCTGTCCTACAGTACAAGTGCAAGAAGTTTAGGCTGTCTTGGATCTCTGACACAAAGAGAGATTAGCTTCACACCTAGAAATTTGTCAAGACACCAGAGTCAACATCATGTGTGCTCCCAACAAGACTGTGGAGTTCATACAATATGCTCTAAAAGTTGTATGAGGGTGTCCATAACACAGAAACATCTGGTTGGTCCATACAAAGTGACAAAGGTCCACTTGAGTTTTTCTTACCTAGGAAGACAAAATAACTGTGTATGTGTTGGGGCCTTAAGCAGATAGACAGAGCTTGAATGTTGTGTCCTATGATTGAGAGGTCCCCTTTAAAAGCCCAAACAATCTCCCAAGTCTCAGCAGCACTAAGCAGTTGCTGTAGGAAGCAAAAGAAAACTCTCCTGCTGGTCTTGCTTCCCAGCGCTCTCCTGCCGCATGTGGAAGCATGTGAGGTCACACAGTGACCTGTATGAAGGAATAAGCCTGCACTAAAATTCACCAAGAAAAAATGTTTGTGAGGGATCAGTTCTCCTGAAGCTGAAGAGGAAGATGGCCTCAGGGTGAGAACTACTGGCAGGAGGCAAGGGAGGCCAGGACAGCTTCCTCTGGCAGGGGGTGGCACAGTCTGTGATCATCCTGCCTTAGTGTCAGTTGTTGTGCCCTGCCAGGGCCAGGTTGCAAATCTGTCCCTCCCTGGCCTCTCACAAGATTACAGCACAAGACTGTAGCCCCAACCACCTCCTGCAGCTGAGTGAATGCAGAGAAGTGTTTCTAGATGAAGCATTTGCTGCTGGTGGCTTCACTCTCAGCAGTGTGAGCAAACCTCCTCTGCTTCTGCCCTGGCCACATGGTACCTGTGGTCTGGAAAGGGTCCATCTGGGCCGTGCCTTTCCCTCTGGGTACCTGCTGGCTGGCAGTACAGAACCTACATTTTCCCTGTCTGACTGGAAGAGTGGGTTGCTTTAGCCTTTTAAAGATGTCTCTAGCTGAAGTGGTTACATCAAGGGCCAAACAGAGCCAAACAGGGTGGTGGGTTGACAGCATTTACCTCTGAGGTTGTGCTATTGCAATGCACAGCTCAGTTAGCTGAGAGAATCTGTCCCAAAAGCTCAATGCCAATGCAGGGAAGTTACACAAGACAAGACAAAAGATCTGTCTCATAGTTACCATTTTTCTAGCAGCAGTTGCTTATTTATTAGGCATTTCAGACTTGCAGAGGACACAAGCAAGCTAGAGTGTATTGCAATGCCTGCATGGGTGCCTTGTAATCAGGCTTCACCTCCCTCTTGGGCTTCCTGTCCTAATGTGTGGATGTGGACACAACTCCTTCATGTAGTCTGAGCTCTGAGGGTGTGAAAGCTTTTCCTGTATTTCATGTGAGACGGTTAAGGACTGATTTCTGAGAACAAAAGCAATTGGACCTGTGTGACTCTTACTTATTTACTGATGAGGAGAAGATAATCAATACTTAAAAGTACATCCAGTAAGGCACAGAACTTCATTTGTTTCTCCTTTAAACTTCTTAGAGCACTCTGGTCTGAGTCTTTGTCATTTGTTTTGATGCTCCACACTGTGCTACCTGCCAAGCTTATGTCTTTACTAGGTATTGCTTCTGATGCAGTAGTGCATGAGAAATCACACAATGATCAGGGTGCTGTGGCTTTGGTGTGCTTCAAAACCAAAATCTAATGCTTAGGATTTCGCTCTGGATTGGGGACTTCTTTAAAGGCTCTGGAGCTACTCCTGGGAGCCCGAATTTTCCCTAGTGGTGGGTGTTTCTAGGGCAAAAACATTTGTCTAGGGACCATATCTGTCTCCATGCTTGGTCCCTTACCACGCTGAGCCATTGCTGGCTCATAAATTATACTAAAAATAAGTAAGCATTATTGTTAATTCCTAGGTTCGTTGCTTTCCTGAACAAGGTAGATAACAATGGTTATTGGTGAGTCTAAAATTCGGCTCAGAGAATTCAGTATAGGATGAATTTTCTAGGCAGGAAAAGGAAGATAATCAATGATGCACATCAATGGCTGGGGATGGAGGGTCCCAAGTAAAAAAAGGATCATGTGCCTCAAGAAGCTTCAAACATTGTTAAAATCAGAGGTGAGGTGGGCTAACCCTTCCCTCTTCTCCCTTCACTTTAGAGGAGAGTCAGAGGAGGAATCAAACATCATAACTCCCATTGTCAAAATCACCACTGGAGAAAAAAGCTCAGGATGTACAAGGGGCTTAAAGACAACCAGACACACAAAGAGCACAGAGGTGGTAAATCTTCAGATAAATAAACAAACAAACAAGCAAGCAGGTAGCCTTGTGAGGATGTCTGCCTGAGACATGCACTTAGAGAAGTTTCCAAATCCTAGAAAATCTACATTTCTTCCACCTCACACGTCTCTCCCTGCGTTTCAACCCCTCACAGACAGCGACAGAACCCCCCTGCCTTTGATTTACAATTAAATTAAGAATTACTTTGGTAAAAAGCAGTGCTTTTCCCCGCCTGCTTTGTTTTGTGCCTCCAGGCTGTGCAGACCCCTATTGCTTGCTGTGCAAGAGACAGCGTCACACGGCGTGTGAGGAGCTGCAGGAACTGAAACCAGCTCTATGATTTATAGCACTAATAAGGCTCAACTGCCATTTCTTGTGGTTTCCTCCCAAGTTGTCTTTGATAATTTCTACTTGCACCATGGTTATTGTTGCTGCTGCTAGGGTTCAGTTGGCAGGTAGCTTGCACTGTTTCTCAGGGTCTGCTCATTTTTGGCTCTCTTTACTGTGTTATTAATAAACATTTATGTTTGGGGAGTGCCAGAAGGGGTCAGCTAGGCACTGACCTTGTGCTTTCCCGCATCATGCTCAGGTTTGTCAGAGGGATGAAAGATGTGCCGTGCCATGAGGAGTTTACAATCACATGGTGACAACCTCTCTTTCCAGAACACCTCCATGGCAGGAAGGCTGTGGCACCTCTGCTAGTGGCCATCTCACAACTAGCCAGCCTGTGTAGGACTGCTCAGGCTCACTCCAAGGGCTCTAGGAGGGCTCTCCTAAAGCCCTGCCAGGGTCACACTGGGATGAGTTCTAAGAGTTCACACCTAGATGTGTTACTGGAGGGCATCACCTCTGCAGGTGAGCACCTGTGAGGCAGTTGTAGCTGGTTCCTTCTCTGCAGCACACATTAGCACCTTGGCTGTGAGATGCTGCAGCAAAGACCAGGCACGTCTGCCACTCCTGCCATCACAGTGGCAGAGTCAGCGACCATCAGAGGAGAGGTCCCATGGACAATGTGCAGCTGCCTGCTTTAATAGAACCCCTCAAACCGCCCCAGAATGAACTTGCAGGGTTGGCATGTGGATGCCTCACCTCGGCTGAAGCAGGTCTCAGTCGTGGGGTTTTGTCCCAGCCTTTTTGTCACAAGTCATAGTTGGCATCAAGAGACTGTGACAGAAAAGGAGAGGGATCCCTCTGCTGCCAGGGTGGGAAAATGGTGTTTAGGGGATTGCAAGTGGAGAGACTTCTTGGGGAATGGCACTAGTGAAGGAGCATTGTGTTCACTACAGTCTGTTTGTTGCAGCAGAGTTGGGCAAGAGAGAATCCGTATGTAGCCTCTGATTTATGTGTTTCTCTTGTGCTCGCTTTTGGACTGCTTTCTGCCTGCTTTTGTTAACTTGGCTGGAGTAGAGACTGAGAAACAGAACATTATCACCCAAGGATACTGGAGAGTCTTTGCTGACGCTCATGGCTCTGCTTTGATAATTTGCCTGGTGGAACATGTGTGGAGGATTCCAGGCTACACCACAAAGATGCTGATGAAGAGTGGCTGTGCCATTTCTCCTTGCTCCTGAGCAGCAGCAGCAGTCTGTGGCTGGCTGCAGCTGCACAGATCATGGCAGAGCTGGGTCTGGGTTTCCCCAGCTCCATCCCAGGCTGCACACAGCAGGAGAGGGCATGGGCAGAGGTGGAATTACTGCTGACAAAATAGGCCACTCTGGCTGAAAAATTCAGTGCTGCCAAAGAAATACTGTGCTCTGCCTGGGCCCACGTGCCTGTGAGAGCCAGGCAAGGCAACATGAGGGTTGAGCAAGGAAGGAGATGGTCACAGAGATGAATTCAAAACTCCATGCTATTTCCCACCTGCTCAGATCTTCAAAGCTAATGAGGTCACCAAGCTGTCCTTGACTGTCTGTTATCTTAGCCAGGGCCACAGATCCTTTCTTTTCAGACTCTCCCGTTTCAGTTTCCAACTATGCAGCAAACAGAGGTCTACTGCATGTTTGTCTGAAGGGCACAGGAGGGCCCTCAGTGTCTGGTTTATCAGAGCAATGATGTTGCCATCAAAGTGATGAAACCCTAATGGCAGAGCACCTGAGACTTGGCAGCACCTTATGCTCAGGAGAAGATAAAATCACAGAGGAAAAGAGAAATTAAAGGTGCTGTAACATGAAGGCAACAACAGGAGTTTCGTAATGCAGATTTCCTTACCTGAGTGTATCTGCTTTCTGGAGCCAGTCATGGTTCAGCATGTGTCTGGTTTTAAAAGGCTTATGGGAATTCAGATCTTCAGATCCCCTTTTTTTTTTTTTTTT
>VYXF01011287.1:511338-529412 GCA_013397295.1 Polioptila caerulea
CCTCCTCTTTTTTTTTTTTTTTTTTTTATGGTCTGACTTCTCAAGGCAGTTTGGTAGCTTCACTTTGAGCCTTCCTAGGAAGAAGCACAGAAACCTTGGCTAGTGGATCCTCAGTCAGTGAGCCCCACTTCTTCTCCAGAGCTACATCCAGGGGGAGTTCTGGCTGTGGCCATAGCATCACACTGAGTCCTGAAAGGAGACAGCTGAGTCAAATCAACAACTCTAGGACCAAACGCTTCCAATATCAAGGGAGTTAGATCCATCTGCTGCTTTTTGGAAAGCAGTAAATTATTGCTTCTTCCCCTGCTGCACACATACACACACAAACACCCACAGACTTCACAGTCTGAAGATCTGCTGTCTTTCCTGCTAGAAGGGCAATTTCTACACTCATTTTCTATGTTCATTTGCCAGCAAAACCAGCTCTTCTCTCAGATAAAGTTTTGAAATGATTCTTGCAGGCAGATAAGAGGACTTGCAGTTATAATACTTGACATGAGTCTTCATGACACTGCACTGGGGTTCATTTCTCTTTCCTTCTATCCCAGTGAAGATGCAGTGGGACAACTGAGGCCGTTCTGAAGGTCAGCAACAGCATCACCATTCATGGCTCTCTAATTTGCCTTCCAGACCATGTAGGAGGCTCTAACCTGGGTTGACATGAGAGGCTTCATTGAACTGTTTCCATCATCTGATCACTTGTGACACAGCAAAGCTTTTGAATCAATCTGCCAGTTGCTTATACTTGGGAAAAGAGCATTCATAGATGAGCTGGGGAGTTTTCCAGGTATCAGCAGGTAGAATGGATCAGATAAAAACTGCAAGTTACTTTAAACCAAGGGAAATGTTTTGTTAATATTTCTATAGTTCTGATTCTTTTTGTTTGGGCTTTTTAAAATTAAATAATGTTCCAACTTGTTTTCTTTCTTCTGTTCTTCTTTATCTCTCTTCCTGTTAGACTTTTCCCACTTTATAGCATTGTAATATCATAGAATAATGGCTTGTGTTGGAAGGGGCCCTGAAGATCCTCTAGTTCCCACATTCTTGCCATGGGCAGGGACACCTCTTGTGAGACCAGGTTACTCAGACTGGTCTTGAACACTTATGGGGAGTCCACAGTGTCTTTGGGCAATCTGTTCCAGTGCCTCACCACTCTCACAGTTAAGAATTTCTCCATAATATATAACCTAAACCTACCCTACTTCAGTTTAAGCTGTTCCCTATTGTCCTATCACTGCACATCCTTTTGAAAAGTCCCTCTTCAGCCTTCTTGTAAGCCCCCTTCAGGTACTGGAAGGCTGTTAATAAGGAATTAAGAATTATAAAAGTAAATTAGTAATTTATTTAGCTTTGTTACTAAGGAAGTAAGACACAGAAGGAGGAAAAATGGGTCAGAAGAGATCAGACAATTCAAGTGACACATGAAAATAAAAAATGAGTGAGATTCATCTACCTAACCTTAGGCAAAAGGGACGTATGAGATACTTTAGGACTCCCTTCAGCCACAGCTGTGTAAAGGTGTGGTCTCTGTTGGGTCCTCTGTCATGTCTGCAGCTGTGTGCAGATGTCTCCAATGCTCCACCACGTCCCAAGGGCAACACACACCCTGGGCTGGGCAGCAAAATCACCTTGGCTTCTTCTATCCTTCCTGAATAGAACAGAAATTTTCTGACAGATGCATGGAAGTTTTAGGATTCAAAGAAACACCTACATATTTTGAGGGACTGAAGAATAACATTCTCCCTTGTACAAGTTTATTAAAGTCTCCTTAGAATCAGTGGCAAGGCAATAAGTTGTGGTATGCCAGCCCAGCTGCCTTTACTGCCATCTTCTATAAATGTGCCATTAGCTGGCAGGCATGCACAGAACAGAGGTTTCCATAAGCTGTTCTTTTTAATGTAAAATTACCTCTTAGTGTGTTAAACTTATTTTTGCCTTTAGCTTGTAAGGTGTTAAATGCAGGAACACGGCTTTTCTCTGGCAGGCTCAGCCTCTTGCAAATACACATGCCTCAAGGTATTGCAAATATAATGATTATTACTATAATTTTAAAGGGTTTTTTTGTGTTCAAAATGTGATTGGTGTTGCCCATGACAGGATATTCACTATTTGCCTGAGAACCTCATAACCTAAATAAGCATTTACCATCAACCTAATCTAATCAAATCATAATCAATACCGATACTGTGGGATCTTGTAAAACATGACCCACATGGCAAGTTCTGCCACTTGTTAATTATGTCCTTGGAGGGAGCAGTCAATAACTCCCAAGGGTTAGATGGTTCCTACTTAGTCAGGTGTTTTCAGGGAGTACCACTGACATTTAATACGGACTTCTGCAACCACGGAAAACTTTATCCTATGGCAAATTAAAAGCTTTAGGAAAGATAGCAATTAGAGAACTGTTTAAAAAAAAGAAAAAAAAAAAAAAAAAAAAGCTGTCCATAGAGCCCTGCAGAGTAGGACTACAGGGAACTGACAAGACAATTTTTCTTTTTTCAGAAAAAATGTTTAAAATGTGTCTCATCCAAAACGATCATGCAGCCTGGACTAGTGTATAAGTCACTGCAAGTTCTTTCAAAAAAAAGTCTAAACCTTTGGCGTGGGTATTTCAACATAGTTTCACAGAAAGAAGCTCTTCCAGCATCTGGCAGATGAGAATGTGTCCAAATTAGTATGTCTGCTGATATTCAAAGCAGATAATCTTGTTCTTTTCTCTACGCTTAATATGAGAACATTTGTGGTGAGAGTAATTTATGAAAGAGAAAAACTTTGAAGAGGAAAGGATAAAAGCAAACATAACACTCATTGCTTTTTCTTCTCCTGGAGAAACTTGTTTTTAATTTTGCTTTAAGCTGCTGATTGAAGTGAGTGAGTCTTGTGAACAAACACATATGGTTGAGTTTCTGTGCCACAGTTTGACCACTTATGTTAGTTTAGAAGAGTGTGAGGAGAGAGATAGGTGGCTGCATACACTGGATATCCATCCCAACATTCAGTTATAGGTGCTGTTGTTCTTTCCTATTTTCATTGATTTATCTGCTTAAGGAACAGATTGAATTGCTCATCTATGCAGAATGAAGGAAATGGCCCCTGGAAACAAAGACCAGGGCTGTACTGCTGATGAGAAAGGAATGGAAAATGCACAGGAGAGGCAAAGTGAGAGGAAGCATTGGTGCCTTCGTGTGCGATTCATAAAGGTCTGCTCCAAAGGCAGTGTGGAATTCCCGGGGCATCCCAGCAGTGTCTGCCCACCCACATCCTGCTGAAGGTTTGGTTCTAAGTGTAAACTCACACCTGCCTCTGTCCACAAGCAAAACTGATGCAACAAATCAGCCATGTGGGTACTCCTGTGCTAATTGCCTTGCACATCATTCAAACTCAGCCTGTGTTCTGATGGTACTGTGTGTCATAGCACAGAACTTTAGAAATGTGTGCCTCTGTGGCTGGAGAGGGTTGGCTCCCTGGAAAGATGCGAGAACTGTGTGTACTCCTGGTCCATTGCAAAAGGCAAAGTGAAAAAAGGTTAGTTTTTGCCATGTCAGGAACTCATCTTACTTTGCAGTACAAAGAACTGAGAACTTGCACGTGGCCAGTGACTCTGCATCAGCTACGAGGCATTTCTCCACTAGGTGTGGTAGCATTTTTAGCCCTTTATAACGTGGTCACAGGGATAAGTCTGGTCATGTCCTTGTATGTCTTTCTTTGCCTTCCTGGTAGACAGTGCCCCTTTCAGAACAGAGACAAGCAATGTGACATTTCAGGTACTACTGCAATCTTAATCACAAGTCATTCTAGCAGCTGAGGTGGCTAACATAATACAGACACACACTTGCATTGACACAGACAGCACACAGTGCAAAAATGACTTTGCCAGTCATCTAACTAAAAATACTATGATGTGTATTCTGCTGCTGAAGTCTCTGAATAACATAAAGCTGGTCCCCACACTTAAAAATAGAAGCAAGGTATGAATAAATGCAGGTTGGTTCAACAGGAAAGAAGAGAACAACACCTCTCAGTAGGAACAGAGGAGTTTAGTTAGGTTTTGTTTCTCTCGATGACAAACTGCTAAAAAAATAGCTTTGTTTCAAAATGAAAATTGCCTTTAGTTCAGAGTGAAACATTCAAACACCCACAGAAGTGAGAGGAAAGGGTTAGGTTCAGAGAGGGAGTGTGGAGGGGAGATGGCTGTTCCTCTCCTGTCTGGAGGCCTGGCCATCAGGGCACAGTCATGTTCACTTCAGGGGAAGAAGTAGCCTCAGTGAGTCAAAGATGCTAACATGACCCTGACACCGTGCAACATTAAACACTTAAAAAGGTTTGGGGTTTTGAATTCAGAGACCTCAGCCTACTTGGTTACCATGGCAAACAATCACCAGTAGAAGTCTTTTAACCTTTAATTAAAGATACACAAAAAGGAGGAAAAACAGTTTAGGCACTTGAAAAATAAAGTATTAAGTAAGACTTTCCTTTTTAAAAGGGTCCATTATTCCTCTTCCCTTAGCTGTCGGTAGTTCTTATAGCAATCTTCCTTTCCTTTATTTAAGTTCATAGCAGCAGAAACTGCTCTTGGGAAGGAGAGACACTCATTGAGAGAGACTGGATCTGTTGTTGCTACTCATTTTGGACTCTGCTCACTTGAAGACACACTTGCACAGGGGGACAGAAAAAGATAGCAGAGAGAGAAAAAAAAAGTTACTTCCTTTTCTGGTGTTGACTGTTATTGCAGCCTCACTGCTAGAAAAGGACAAGCACAAAACCTGGCCTTAGCCCCTCTGAGATCTAACATACTTGTACGAGTGTCTGCCTCTTTTGGGCACTGTTTTTAGGAGTCTCCCTGGCTGTTGTTCACAGCTGGGTTGCACAACCCCTACCCTTCCTGTCTAGGCAAGTTTGTTTAAACAGAAGGTGAAGGAGAGAGAACAAGGAAATAAGCATGTGAGGAAATGACAAAACAGCTAAGAAAGGGGTCATGTCAGGACCTCATCTTCCAAGTTTTCAGGTTTCCAGTGAGTTGAAGTTGGTGGGGCTAGCAATGACATTTGCGTGTCTCCTAGCCAAAATGTGGCCAAAAGGTCTGATCAGATCAGGTAAGTAGGTGTCACAGTGTTATGTCTCAAAGCTGGCAATAACAACTGTCAGACTTCCACTTTCTGTCCACCTATCCTACCATCAGTATCAAAGTAGATGTTTCCAGAAGATGATGAACACACCAATAGCCATCAGTTCAGTTTAGATCCTGACACACCTGTTTTGGTCCATTGGTTTTGGGATTCAGAGCTGTATTTTTTTACTTTATGAGCTTTATTATATAGCTTTGGCTGACATAGTGCTTGTGCTGGACACGAAATGCTTTCTGCTGCTGCTATTTCTGCCTTTCTGAGGAAAGTTCACAGCCTTGAGCACAGGAGGACTCCTGGTGGGGGTTATTTGTCAAATTCTATGTTCCTTAATAGTTCAGTAATCATAAGCACAACTTGAGGAAGCCAGGAGAACCATTTTGATATGAGGGCCTCAGCTGAGGGTCTAGAACGATCTTCTTGCAGACCAAGACACACCAATTGCAGAGAGTGAGAACAAACACACCTTAGTATGCAGCACAGCACAGCCTTATGGTATTCTCCTGAGAGATAAGTGATGCTGGTTCAAGTTCCCCCAGGCAGACAAGGAAATTAAACCCAGGACTCCCACATCCTTTATGAATGAATAAAAAGTGGCTGTCTTCCTCTCAGCTTTGTGAATATAATCCTGACATTTTTTTTCCAGGAAAACAATTTGGTAAGTCCACACTGAATCCGACAATCATTTCAGGACAATGGAGAAAGCATTTTTCAATGAGAAGAATACTGACTAAAAAAAAAAATCCTCATGAACATAGTGACAATAAAACAACTGGACAGACCTCACCACCCTGCTGCTTTATATCCAATAGCTGTGGGACACAAAATCTGTATGGCTTTCAGGCAATGAGGGAACTTATCTGGCAATGTGAAATCTTGGAAGGCAAAAAATATTTTGAGGGAGAAATTAAATGTTCTAGGAATGGCAGATGAAACCTGGATGCTGGTGGGACTACTCTGAGTCCTGACACAACTGCAGTGGTGTACAGAAAACTGTGAGGATCACAACACTATTTGCTAAGGTGTGACCAAAGTCCCCTGTTCTAATTAGGTGCTGAAGGTCTGAGAGGCCTTCGGGCTCTGTGTTAAGAGTTCAAAGAAAAGAAATGGCTGTATGAGGTCTTGTCAGCACCTCTAAGATTGAGAAAGCAAGCAGAGGAAAAAGGGTTCTTTACTTCTCTGACCTTCTTTACTAAACCTAGAACTGTGTCTACTTGTAGCCATGTCCAACAGCATGGCAGACCTTGACGAAGAGTAATAGTTGTTTAGAAATGGACTATGTCTCAGTAAAAAAATGTGTGTTTTTTTAGCCAGATGAGTTTTATGTTCTAGCCTCCTGCTAAGCCACCCCTATGCTATGTGCAGCATGAAGGAGCAAAGAAAATGTGTGGCTGGAAGTGGAGGATGGAGCAGTTTCTGTTTGTCTTGGTCTCCATCACAAGCCTCTCCAGTATGACCATGAAAATATCAGCTCCTCTACTCCTTTACCTAGAATTGTTTTAAATGTCACACTGCTTCATAGCTCCTTTATTTTAGGGAATGGAGAGACTTCATCAGGTGAAGTGCAGTATAAATTGGATTGCAGATGGCCAGGCCACTGTGCAAGAGCACACATCTGCCTGTGGGAAAGCCAGCGGGTCCTGAGCAGAGGGCAGGGGATATGAAGCCGGCCTGGAGGCTGCAGGTTTGTTCTGATGGGCACCATCCTCACCCCTGCAGCCAACGTGGGGCCATTTCTACACCTGTACACACACACGTGCTGTGGTACAGCCAGGCGTGATGGGGAATCAACAGGGACAGAAAAAAGAGGCTTGTCTGGACCTAGTGGCCATAAAATAGAATTGCTACCGTGCTGGCCAAGATGGGCAGTGGCAGCAAAGCTTTCTTTATCAGACCTGCTCTTAGAGCTGTGCACTGGGTGCACGGAATGTTCTGGGTAGAGAAGGAGCAGAAATTTGCTGAAACTCTGCTTGGAATCAAATCTGTGCAGGTACAGCAGTAACGACTCCTGGTGAGCTCACAGCTCTGTTCTGGTGCTGTCACTGCTTTCCTCACCACCAGGCTGGGACAGAAAACAAAGACTTCTGTGACCAGCTGCACATCAACACCTTGAACCACTCCGAGTCCAAATGAAGGGCAGTAAGGACAGCAAGGCTGCTCACTGGTGCCCTCGGATACCAAACTACAGCTCTGCCAGGGGCAATACACAGAGCAATGGCAGTCCTACAGACCTCAGACCCAGTCCTGCAGCTTTGGCACAACACCCTTGATCAGCAAGACTGGACTTACTGTAGGGTCAGGGTTGACATAAACCCAACCAATCAAGCAAGACCACCTAGATGTTAAAATTGATCTATATTCTTCGAGGCAATATTATTTTCTTCAAGGATTTTGTTCTTTTCTGCATGCCACTCTGTTTGGCACTGTTTGCCTCTGCACATTATTGCTGTGATAGATGCAGCATTGTCATTCAAGTACTTAGGCCCTTAATACTGTGGATGAGCAATAGCAAGGTAACCAGACACTTTGTTTTAAAATAATCCTTGGAACTCAAGGAACTTCCCAATAATTGCTACGTACTTTTGCTATGAGAAAAAAAAAATAGTTAAAAATATTTGAAGAAACCAATCCCCAAATGTTTTTAAATTTTACATGTAATTTAAAAAATGCACAAATATTCTTTCATTCCTTTTTTTGCAGAGAGGGAACAGAATCAATTTGCCATGGTTATGCCTCCTGCCAATTGTTTAGAATTTCCAGGATTTAATCTTTCATCCATGTGTGTATCCACTATTTACCTTTGAATGAGATAATGCATAATGCATTGAGCTTTATGGAAATGAACCAAGAAAACCTGCTTTTTTTGTTTTGTTTTGTTTTTTTTGAAACAGAGAAAGTTGTACTCTCCCTTTGTAGCCCAGAAAAATTAACATCAATGTTACAACAACATGGAAGGCACAGGGAAATAGAGATTACCTTTGTATGAACTCAGGAGATGTCACATGTGTGGGGAAACACAATGCAGTGGTCCTGCAACCTTCCTCTGCCTGAGGTTTAGTACTGGTGAAGTAGCATCACTGCTGTAACAAAAGAAGGTGTGGGATGTCTTCTACTCCTGAGTGGGACTAGGACTTTGCTAGTGCTTAAGAATCTCAGAGAGGTTTAGGAGTTGTGCAGTAATGTGATTAAAATGCAGAAGGAAGGTGTGGAAGTCTCTAAATGCACTGCTACCAGTAATAGAACTGAGGACCTTCTGGGTTACACGAGGCCACAAGAGGGTCATTTTGAATAGTAAGTACCAACAGAGTGTTGTCAGGACACAAATGCCCTTGATTTGAGAGCTGCTTTTTGCTGTACATGCAGCTGAGAACCAAATAACTGAAATGGATGCTATATTTTCCTTTGTGAAGGAGCGGTAGCAGCAGCTTTGATGCAAATCAAGCCTGATGCTATCTCATGCCCTAAGTGCTGGCTCTGTCTGCAACCATCAGTACAGAGAAAGCCACACTTTGACATTCCTCTTCTCTCTGCTTCTCACACGTGCATGAACATCTACAGAGCCTCAAAGAACCAGAAGTGGCAGAGGTTTTCTAAGCGGCTTCCTGTCCAGGAGCAGTGCATATGAGCAGAATATGGCCTGTTATGGGGGATTTTTGTCTTTGCTTTCTTCTAACCCTGAGATTTGGGGTTTTTCTTTGCTGTCAGATGATTTTTCCAAAAAGCTTTTACTGGCTAGAGTGGGGATTAGACTGTTCCTGAAGCACACGCACAGGGGAATCGCTCATTTCTGGCCTATCTATTGATATCTTGCTAACTGTGTCAGCAGCAGAAAGAAAAAGTAAAGAAGTTATAGAATCAACTGGATCAAACTCTGATACACTGCACTACACCAGAAGTTAGAAAAATTGGTTGTGGCTTGTTAAAGTAGCTCTCCTCCTCTTACTGAGTGATCAACATTCTCTCTGGAGAGAGGCCACAGAGGCTGGACAGGCAGAGATGGAAATGGAGTATTTTTTGAGTTTGGAAATGGAATTTCAACATAATTTCCTTGCAGCCAAGGTGCAGTTCTAGGTGAAGAACAAAGCTGTGGTGTGAGGAGCACCACAAACACATAAGAAGGGCTCCCTTAAAGTTGTCCCTGTGGAATCAAGACTGTGTTGTGCTACATTTCGCTAGAAATACTATTCCTTCATTTTTGAAATGGTAAGCCTTCATATGTCTTTCTTCTGGAAGGAGAGGGTGAACTTTAGAGTCACTGAGGTAACACTGCTGGAAACCAGCATAAGAGTGAAGATATCCAGGACAGCAGGCTGAATTAACAGCATTGTGCCATGGGGCTGATGGGCCTGATGAAGCTGTATCTTCCACCGAGAAATCATTCTGCAGTACATGGATGTGCTACTTGATGCAACCTAATCATTCCAAATCAAGAAGTTGTCCTTCAAAGTAGCTTTTATGCAAAGGCATGGAGGTGTGAATTTTATCCAAGACAAGAAAGTAACTCTGATCTTCCCCTCATTGCAGAGTTGTAACAGGAGGCTCATAAATGGCCCTGGTTTCAGCCATCTGACCAGGGTAGAGGTGGGAATCATGAGCCTGAGCTGTTTTGCACACAGGGGAGCTCCCACATCTACATCACCCTTCTGATTCCACAGTGGACCTACCCAGGCCCTATGAACTTGGATTTGAGAAAGCTGAGCATGGTAGCCTCATAGAGAAATAAAGGCACAGAAAAAGGTAATTTCAGAGAGTGATCAGTGAGGAACTGAGTGCTGTGGAAAACACGGACCTGTAGTTCTGGCAGAAGATGAGTAACTTGCTAGCAAGGTCTCCCTCCAGCAGGCAATTTAAAAAATGACCTTGGAGAAGAATACAGGAAATTAATTCATCCCTGATGAGAGGCTTTGGAGAGTCTCTTGCAATTTTATGCTTGTTGGCTAGACAGCCTTGCCCTGGCAAGCACTCTTCCCTGTGCCAGGGACGCAGATAGCTGCAGACTTTTCCATCGGGCTTGAGGGAGGCTTTTAAAAAAGGCTGGGCTTCTTGAAAAACAGAATAAAGTGAAAGTTTCTGGCAAGCCATGCCTGTTATGCTTGTAACTGGCAGTTGCAGATGGAAGGAAAGGAGAGGGATTTGTGGATGGTCAGGTTAGAATGTGTCTTTATTGTGAGGAAGTCTGTGATGCATGGAAGGCCTTCAGCATGTTGGTGGTGAATTAGCAGCTGGATTATTTTCATGTCCAACACAGGCCTAGGGATGGGGAGTAGAGTGAGACCCTAGAGAACAAAGGTCAGCCAGTTGCAAACATATGAAGAAGACTTACTTAGCCTGCTCATGCCTGGCTCCCTCCTAAACATCACATTTGAGAGCACTCTGTTCAATATCAATTGTTTTCCCTTCTTTGCATGAATATAAGTAAATCAGCCCTCAAAGAGAGGGCTTGGGATTATCTCCTTGTCCCAAGGAGAACAAAAACTCCCACAAGTTATTTTCCAAAACAGAGGAGAAACTGAGTTGCAAGGTCTTCAGAGCTCACAAATGGAAGAGACACAGTCTTACCTAGAAGAGGCTCCTTGAAGGCAACCTGAAGAATGAGCCCCATTTGCTTCAGCCCCTACTACTGTCCTCTTTTTCCCTTCCTGTATGCCTTGACTACCTTCCTGGTAGCCAAGCACCTACTCTGTGAAGGATCAACAACATCTCAGTGAAGCTTTCCCATGCACCAATCACTCACCCACTCAGTTTTTGCTGGCAGAGAGTGGGCACAGTCCTACATCCCTCTGTCCTCATGCAATAGTCAATGACTGCAGTGGCTGGTCTCAGCCAAGACTGGCTAATGAACTACCCATGTTTGTTCCCAGAAGATGCTTGTGGTAAGTGTGTTGGCTAAGGTTTGGAGTGAAATAAAATAGAGCATCTAACAGACAGACACTCTTGAAGTGAAGAAGAGTCACATTACAACTTTTTTTTGGTGAGGGCAGGCAGGATTGAGCCCTCACTGAGCGAAGGAGTTGCTGGTTTAGTCAAGTCAAGAACAGGATGAGACACATTGGTCTAGTGCATTGACATTTGCATCTCTGAGTAAGAGTGCTTGTTTTCACTGAAAGAGCAGCAAGACTGCCTTTTGAAACATTTAAAGGTAGTTAAGCTTTTGGAGGAAAAGAAGTGAATACATTCTGATGGAAACCTTTGAATCTCCCTGGACCTACCAGAATGGCTACAAAAAGACTTCAGCATTTCTATGAGTGCATCTTCTTAAACTGTGTGGTCTGTTTTGGGGGTTGTAAATAAACACTTATATTTCACTTTTGCCTGACGTAAGAGTGTTTTAATGGTAACTGGCTAAGAGCAAAACATCACTGATCTAAAATTAAATGAGCCTGTCTTTCTGAAGCAAGTATCAGAAGGCTGGGAGAGAATGAGGTTTTTTCCACTGACTAGCACTGGCTTGGGGACCTCTCTTGCATACTGCAAAGGAAGAAGAGGCATGCTTGAATGGTTAAGTTCTGAATGAATTTTGCATAAAGAAAAAGAAGAGCCAACTTTTGCCCTGAAAACTCTCCCCTTCCCTCCCTGCTCTGCAGTCCCTTGACCCTCCAATACTAATTACTGTTGGCTGGTACCTTGCAGTGGGGCTGCACTGTGTCAGGCAAAGGAGAAAGAAACCTGCCAGGGTTGTGTGGAAGAATTCCGGGGCATGTCCAGTCTCCATGCACAAGCACAATCTATATCTGTTCCTGGATTTAAAAGCACTGTAGAAAAAATGCTACACAGGCACAGTCCAAAGGCACTAAGATCTAATTGGGACATGAAGGTGGACTTAATTCTTTTGAAATTTCAAGGCAAATATGTACCTTTCCTCCAAGGAAAATAAAACAAATGTTATTTCCTTCCATAAGGGATGGAATCAAAAGCAATCAAAAAGTCACCCTTACAGCACATGACAGCAGCACAGTTGGATCCTGGCTCAGTCTTTCAGCTCTCCGTGCTGCCGTGCTCAGCCTGGTGACTCCAGGCCCTCAGCCACAGAATGTGAGATTATCAGCACAGAGTCCTCATGAATTTTGCACAGCAGCAACTCTGAACCTTATATTACATGTGTGCATTTGTGCAGGAGATAGGGAGTAAAATTAAACAGGGTATGTAATTAGGTATTTCATACCACATCACATCGTACTAGGGTTTAAAAGGCATATCCAGCACTGGCTAATGACCAAGGTCCATATGCTTCCATGTGTCTGTCTCTCAAATTCCATATGATACAGAAGCCTACAGACATACATTTCAAATTCAAATTTGGGCATGGTCTGTGACCCTGCCTGGGCAACTTTCTTCTTGTGCCCCAGTTCTGGAGAGCTACTCCTGGGGACCAGTGCCACAGCTCTTAATAGCAGTGATAGCGAGACATCTATGAGTAGAGATGCAAAAATGGCTCACATAAGGGTGACCAGTGAGTCACTTCATTGCTATTGTAGGCAGGTCACATCTTATTTGGATTATGGTTACTCTGCAGAACTTCAGAAATTTTGCTTTGCTTCTATTCCCTGCCGTCCAATAGCATTCATGTAAGAATCCTAAAGTGGAGAAGTAGCAGGTACAGGGACACTTCAAAATGCTGGAACCCCCTGCCCTACCTGTGCCCTCATCTGGTTGGCAAAGAGTTTAAAACACCAGATGCACACAGGCATGGCTGACAGGAGTCACTCACCCCTGTCTGGGGTTGATAAGTGGTCCTGGGGGGCACCTTGAGAGTGTTGAGGATCCTGGGTGTTGCAGCAGGGCTCACAGTGTGCCAGACCTATTTGGGAACATCAACTGCAAAATATTCCGGGTGCAGACAGAGCCTTTGGAGAAAAGGTAACAGCTATCTGGAGCAGTGCAGGATGTGTTTTCATCTGGGAGCCTTTGCCTGCCCAACTGGCTTTCCCTACCCATTGCAATGGCAGCCTCTTCTTGATGACAAGCCCCTGGTGTGGCTGAGCAAGCTGTTTTCAGGACCAAAGTTTTCCAGTATTGGCTTCTCAACCAAAGTCTGTGGTACAAATCTCAGGCCTGGTCTGAGCTGGCAAGGGGAAAAATGTCTTACCATCTCTCTCATGCTCTGGAGCAAATCACAATCTCTGTGACAAAGGTGATAATGCAAACAGGGTTAGCTTCTTTTTAACATAGTTTGTGAAACTGCTTTATGCAAAGCAGTTTTAAATAATAGTTGAGTCCCACCTCTGGTAGCCAAGTGAAACTGCTGTTATCTCTCAGGCAAGAAAAGTGTTTATAGCAATGTTTTTGAAAAGTATTAGTGTGATTTTGCAGACTCATGCAGACTGTCCTCCAGGCTTGAAATCCTCCCCGTGTTTTTAAAAAACTAGCAGAAATGGAATGGATGTCACAGCTGACTAAAGTTTTTGGAATATCTTAATTAAAATGAACCCTGAGAAATGCAAAGCATCATTCTGGGCTGGCTCAGTTTGAGGGGGTGATGCAGCTGTGTCAGTGCAATGCCTTGTGTCCACAGCCATTCTTGTCTTTGAGGACACCACAACAGCCCTTGCAGCCCAGGTGCTGGTACAACCTCCCACACCAGTCCTGAGACAGCACAGCTGAAGCTGACACAAGGTCCTTCACCCTCACTCTGTTCCAGGACTTGGAGAACCAGCAGGTCTGGGACAGCAGCTGCTGGATGCCAATCCTGTGTTGCTAATCTTCATGTGCACTGTAAAACCAGAGGAGTTGTACCTCAGTGACACCTGGCTTGCCAACATCTTCGATGTTATCTTCCCCCTGTCCCCCTCCCTACCACTCTTCTCCCATCCTTTTTAAGGGGAAAAAAAAAAAAAAAAAGAAAAGAAAAGGAAGGAAGCTTGCATTCTGATGCTGGGTCAGGGGATGTGGAATAATTCAAATTCAGCACCTTCCTCTGAGCTATGTCGTACCCAAGGGACAGTATCTTACTCTGCTCCTTCCTATCACTCTGTGCACTTGTGGGGGCTTATGGTATTACTGCAAAACACTCTAGACATGCACAGCATGAAGAAACAAGTTGAAAGGTACATTTGGATGCTCCAGACTCAAATCAGATAAACTCACAGGATTCACGTGGCCTCTGACACCAGGTGATTGCAAATGGTAATAAATAGAATCCAAATTCAGGTTGGCACATGCTTTCCTAGCAAGGGGACTAAAAATAACTGCATTTTAACAGACTAAGTGGTTAGAGAACTTTGTTAATTCAGACATAAACCTGTTAGCATAAAATATTGCCGGAGGTCTGAAATGGCCTCAGACAGTTTACATTTTTCATCAGGATTGGTGTTAGAGACAACTAACCCTTTCTCTCCCTAAGAATAATGCTGCTTTTCCACAAGGCAACCCAAAAGCCAACCTCTTTGTACAAAAGAGAAATGCCTCTAATCTAGACTTTATTAGACTGATCATTATATAATGGCTTTAGAAACTCTGGACAAAATAGAGCAGTGGGTTTAGCTGACGGTAACGTCAGATCGCTGTCAATAATCCCCAGCAGATGCAAACGTGCGACCCTTTTTCTCCTTAATTGTTGAATATTTATTTTTATCTTATAATGTTAATAAGGTTTATTGTGCTACAGAGGGAGCTGATATCACATGACCTTCATCTTCCTGACTCACAACAAAACCAGAAACATTACACTGCCTGTCACGTCCTGTTGCTTAATGATAATGTGTAGGTTCGCTGCTTTTCTTCCCCACACAATATTATTTATTCCTTTTGGACTGCCTTCCCTTATTTGGAGTTGCCATCGTGCTGAGAAAAAGGCATGATTGAAACAGGGGGTTCTGGAGCATCTTTTCAGTATGAGCAGAGGGAACAACAACAAAAAAAATAAATATGCAACTAGTCTTTAGACAGCACTTGTTCAGTTTATGAGTGGCATTATACGATGTGATTGCCTAAAAGAACAGGGAGCTTGATTTGGTGAAGCTGGAGGGACATAGCGACCCAGTCATCTTAAATAAGACCTAGATAAAAGCCTGAGTAACCCTGCTCTTAATAAACAAAAACAGACTATGCAAAGGACATGGGAGGAAAAAAAAAAAACCCAGACAATTTTAATTTTCTTTGGAACAGAATTAGCTCCACTCGTATATATTTGAGATGGCAGGCACCCAAAGTAAAGGTTTGCATCTGGTCCTCTATTTGTGCTGTGCTGAGCCAGGATCTCCAACCCAGATAACTCATTTTGGATCAACCATGTTGTTTTTTGTAGGATCTAAGGGCCAAATTGATATAGACAGAAGAATGCAACAGCTTGGAGAGTTAGGCTGTAGCTTAGGCCGCACCTTTTCACAGCACTGCAAGGAAAGGTGAGGCTCATATGCAGGCGGATTAACTTGAATTCCCACACCCAGGGATGAATGGCTGCTGTTCCCACAGCAACATTGCCATGTTCAGCAACTGTTTTCCACAGCAAGGGGGAAACCAAGATGTGCCCCAAGCTCAGCATCTCCTGCCCATTGCCGGGGCAGAGCAGCCAGGGCATCACACCCCTCAGTTCTTGATCTCCGGTCTAAACTAAGCAATATGTGGCAACCTTTGTCAATATGCTTCAGAAAAGCACGTGCAGCATGGAGGATGCACAATAAAGAAGCACAGAATACCTGGGCAGTTCAGCCCCTGGGGCAGCTGTCACCAGCCTCTGGACATGACTGGCTATGAGTGGTCTCACTGGGAGGACTGGGGCTAAGCAGAGGAGGTCCCCCACCATCTGTGGGCCGGCAGGACCTGGCTCTGGCTTTACACCAAGAGTTTGGCAAGGGGTGCAGTGGGAAGCCTGTAAGAGTTAGCATTTTGTCTGTGCCAGGAATCTCCAGCTGCAGAGTACTGAACACAAACTTTGTATCTCCTGAAAACAGCGAAGATAAGTGGTTTTTGGGTTTGTTACGTGTTTTAAATGGAGTGAGAGCCCTCAGCTATTCCAGCACATTCCCTTTGCAGGTTCATTAATGAGACCTATGGGAATTGGGTTGGGTTCTTTTTCACTGTTATTTGGACTGTGAGAAAAAAAAAAATCGCAGAAAGGAGATGCTATTTCCAAACTGGTTTTTTTTCTGTTTTGCAACTGAAATGTTTACCAGGCTTCTGTCATTCAGTCCAGATATTTGGGATATATATTAGAATTGTGCAGAGACTAGTCTGGATTTTTGTATGTGGTTAATTTTACTGAGATCTCTGCGATCAATTATTTACATTGCTTTTTTAAACATTATTTTTATGGTATGAAAATAACATTTCGTGCTATAAAAATAATGTTTCAGTCCATGTGGTCCTGATACAATATAGTGCTTTTATTTTGTTTAGAGTGCTTTGTAAGCATTAGTGAAATGAATGTTAGGGTACACTTGTGAATTAGGCAGCACATCCCAGCCACAGTGACATAAAAAATGTGTCTGCTTTGCAAATATCTTTGCACTAATATCCCTATTTTGATAAGGGTAGGGATAATTTTTACCATGGTGATAAAAGCCCCACAAGCCCCAAACCTGGTTGCAGTTAAACCAAAAATGAAGGTATCATATCTGTGTCTGGCTGCCCCCCAGATATTGGTATCAGCACTCCTCCTCTGACTAAAGTGGCACAGGCCAGGTCTTGGTTTTCAGCCTGTTACATCAATACTGATGTAGCCAATGCATGACAGATGTCGTGGTGAAATCATAGATCCATTGAAGTCACTGGCAAAACTGGCAAAACTCCCATTCAGATGGTCCTGAGGCTGGGCTCAGCACAATTTGGGCTCCATGTGTGATACCCAAAACACAGGTCATCCTCAGTTACAACATGGCTGTTTCCCCAACCCAGGAGCAAGATGGTCAGAAAGTGGCACTGTGCACAGTGCCAGGATGTGCTCCTGTAACTGGTATCTTCAGGCAACAGCACACGATGGGCAAATCCAGCAGGGGCAATTGCCACAGAAGCACTTCTGCCCACTACTTCTCTTCTGTCACGCTGCAACATCTGTGTAACACCTACAGAAGTTGCTGGGGTTGGCAAGTAAAGCTTTAGCTGGTTTTGAGGCAATTTAATACTGAAAAGGAAAGAAGAGCTAGTACTGCATTGACTTTCAGCTTCCCACTGGCTTCCCACCAGATGCCTGGGGACTGGAGATCTGGAAACCTTGACCTTGTTGTGTGACATTTCACCCATGACATGAGCCAGGGGATTCAGTGCACAACCTCTGGGAATCACAGGGAAGTAACATTGCAGTCACATTCCCGGAGCCAGGAAACAGATACAGATGCCCATGGACCACTTGGATTGCTGCATTTTTCCATGTTTTTGAGCTGTGTGTGCCTCTGTGTCCTATGCATGGTTATGCGAACAGAAATGACCTGGCTGCAGAGCCACAGCTGCAGCTCTATCCTGTGTGCGGGCACAAGGAAAGATGTTCCATGTTCCATTTAGGTGAAAAAGAAGTCTGGATTTTTTTTTTGGTGGCCCTCCTTACAGCAGTTTGCACACCATAAATAGCATGCTTACTGCTCCCTGGGAATCCATGGAAGACGTTGATTCCTCAGCTGAGTGCTGTTTAAGAAGAAATAGGATCCACCTCTGTGTGGGCTGAGCTGCTGAAAACCGTGCTCATGTGCTCTGGCTGGGCTTTGAGATGCAATGGTGCTTTTGATACCCAGTTTGTTTAAAGCTAGGCAGGGTATCTCTGCCACACACATGGTGGTGAAGGGAAGTCAGAACCCACTGCACCATAGGGATAACTTTTTTCATTCATAAATTAAACCAGCTGGCACTATGGACTGCAATGGAAAAACGACACATCTGTTTTCTGCAGAGGCAAAAGCTGAGTGCTGGATTTCCCATCCTCATACAAGTCCTTATCTCCCACCTCAGTCCTTTCAGAGTGCTGCAATGGGAAAGTTCAGTAAAGGGAAGGGAAGGGAAGGGAAGGGAAGGGAAGGGAAGGAG
>VYXF01011287.1:529489-589139 GCA_013397295.1 Polioptila caerulea
AGAGAGGGAGAGGCGAGGTGTGAGAAGGCAGAGCAGGGGAAGGGAAGGGAAGGGAAGGCAGCATGTCTAAGCCCTGCCATGTATGAGGAAAACTCCTTACCAGTGGCAACACCAGCTGAAGAGTGAAACGGATGGATCACCATGGCAGTATGGTCAGGATCACTTAATGAGATGGGCATAACCCCAAAAATGTCTTTCACACTAGGAAACACTAGGACTTGCATCCAAAAGCAGAATACAAACAACAGTCCTATGACTGCAGGGAACACTGCATCTAGAGAGGATTGATGAGAAAGATGAATGTGTCTAACAGTTCAAGAAGGTTGTGGATGAGGTGAGGATGAATCCAAGAAAGGCCACAGAACAAAATGACTAAACACTGGAAAATGTGGCTTGAAGTGACAGACTGAAGAAGACACTCCATCTGTTTAGCCTAACGAAGACAAAGTTGAGAGGATGACTTGATCACAGCCTCTAAGTACTGACATGGGGAACAGAAATGTGATAATAGAAGGCTTTTCAATCTAGCTGACGCAACTATAATATGATCCAACTGGAAGTTGGAAGCCAGACAAATTTTGACTACAAATAAGGTGCAGATGTTTAACAGTGAGGGTAATTAACCAGTGGAACTAATTACCAAGGACTGTGGGGACTATCACCAACAACTTTAAATCAGGATTAAATTTCCTCCCCCTCCTCCTGCCAGAGATGTGCTCTAGTTCATTCAGGAATGAATTCAGAGATGTTCTCCAATGTGTTATCAAGCTAGCTTGCTCTGCCTTTGGAATACCCCTGTGATTCACAGGCCCTTGAAGTACAGAGACACCGTGTAGAAAACTTGCAGCGCTTGCCCAAATTGACTCATGACACTTCATTTCATACCCTGGGCTGTTATGCAGTAAGGGGACAAATTGGTAAGAGTGGGAGGAGAAGGGTGTAGGCGACAGGATCACAGATCCCCTCCGTGCAAGCCTGTGCATTATCTCGGTGACTTAGTTACTTCTTTAAAGACATTAAAGGAATGAAAGAATTAAGATGGCAAATGTAATTTTCTGCCCTCCTAAAAGCATTGCAGGAAAAATGAGCTTTCAGGAAAGATACTGATAAAGTGTACTTTGTGTTCCTCTTGCTGTGCTGTGCTGAATTTGGCCAGGGCAAGGAGCATCCCAAAATCAGAGTAGGAAGAAACAACCTCTGTCTGGAGTGAAGTTGTCCTCGGGAGCAGCAGTGAGCCCAGGCATGGCTCCTGGCCCACCAGTGACAGACCATGAAACTGCCTCCATCTGCTGCCAGGTCTATGCAAACATTCCATCTAAGAAAACAACCAGCCCAGCATCAGTGATGCTCCGGTGTAGCAGCCAAAAGTGAAGCACAGTGGCTGGCTTGGGAGCCTGTGATGGATGGAGACGGATGCCTGGCCTAGACCTGCACAGCCCGTGGTGAAACCCCTGCACGCTCCAGTTCAGGGCAGATGGAGGGAAGACCAACAAGAAACACAGGGTACAGACAGCCTCTCCCCAGCCACGAAATGGGTAAAATCAAGGCAAGATTTGAGGTATTTGCAGTTTTGCTGTAGCCACAATTTTTCCTCCCGACATGGTGGAGAGGTGCAACTACAGCTGAGGGGCAGAGGGACCAGGAGAGGCTCTTAACTTGGGAGCACCATCCTGTCCCAGGTTGGCCACAACACTCTTTTATAACTTTTCAGGGCGTTCTAGAATCTTCTGGGACCTTTCAGAACTTTCCAGGGCCTTCTAGGACCTTCCCAGCCATGCTGACATTGAACAGAGCCATGGCAAAAATGCAGGAGCAAGAGTGGATGCGGCAATCACTGCGTTGCCCCTCCGGTCCCGTCCCTCACATCTCCTGGCTCCCACAAGGCCTGGACATGCCCTGTGCCGGGGGCAGGCAGGGCTGGGGGAGGAGGAAAATCAGCTGCCTGCTCGCACCTGCCGGCGCTCGCAACTGCAATTAGTTGCACCCGGTCGAAGCCAAATTGAGGCCCCTTTCAAACCGCAACTCTGTGCGTTTTGTTTCCAAAGGGAAGTTCATCTTTTATGTGCATGCAAAATGGATAAAACCCGAGGAACCCTTTTTCATCTCCCCCCTCCTCCCTTCTCTCAGTCAGGCAGGAATTTGTTTAAAAACACCCGCTGCTGCAGCAGGGAGATGCAGTGGGTTGAGGTCTGTAGCGATCCTTCTTTTGTGGCATGGGAAAGGTTGGCTTTTTCCAAAGAGCAGGCTCGGCGTGTGGCCTGCTCATGGTGACGGGATCCCCGGTGTGGGTGGGCAAGCAGGGCCTTCTGCCCCATTTGGGAAACCTGTCCCCGTCACTCTAAGTGAGGAGAAGATGGAGAAAGGGGGGTGGGTGAGCCTCCACGGCTTGTGGGGAGGAGATGTGCCCTGGGGGCACTAAAAGCCCCTCTGGGAATCGGCATGGGTAGGAACTGATGGACACCAGGCAGCCTTTCCCTTGCCCTCCACCACCTTCCCTCCTCCCTTGCTCCTCCACGTTGCTTTTCCCAGGTGTGGATGCCCCTTCCCGAGCAGGCCTGCGCGGTGGTCCCCGGCCCCGGGGTCGGTTCCTCCGGAGGCAGAGCCCCCCTGGTGCTGACTCCGCCGTGTGCGGGGGATCCGGCAGCCACCGCATTAAGAGGATTTACCAAAGAGATAAGGCACAGCGCTGAGCTCCCCTCGGTAATCGTGCCGCACACAATTCGGGGCTGCGCGGGGAATTTCGGCGCAGCTGACAGGTACACAGCACTGATCCAATTGTCCTCACAGCCGCTATTAGCCAAAATAAGGGGCAACTGGTATTACAAATGATTTCTGGGTAAATGCTTAGCTCTGGTGCTGAATGATCTCTCAGCAATAATCCACACATAATCCTCAATACAGAGGCTCTGCTTTAAAGGCAGCTCCATTTTGAGCAGGCCTCAATAATGCGTGGATGTCTTGATTCACAAAATAAGGGGGTGGAGGGAACAGGAAAGCCACTTTTGTTTTACAGAATTTTTTTCTGGATTGAAAAGAATTAGGGAAGTGTGTGATCATGTACGTATTATTTATTAAGAGAAGATTACCTGCTTGGTAACTGTTTCTTTGGGAGAACAATTTTAACTACAATGACTGTGTATGACTGTTTCAGGCAGGTGTGATGTATCTAGAAAAAAAACAAACGAACAAAAATCTCCTGTAATGACTCAGTTCATGATGTTTATTCCTCAGAACACTCCTGGTGACTTAATGTGAGGGAATGAGTGTGCTGATTGTTAACACCTTCTCTCTTCTCCTCTGCACTTCCTGATGTGAAAGATTGCCTGGTCCAGTGGCACATAGACAGCCCCACTCGCAGGGCACCTGAGAGCTCTGCAGTGTTTGGTGTGTTGGGTGGTCTCATCACAGCCCCGTGAAGTGAAGCAGGAAAATGTGCTGCTCCCAGAGGCACAAATCCCAGAGTGGAGCAGGTGGTTCTTCCCAAAACCATCTACTCATATTGGGCTGAGTTTTCAGAACCTCTTAGCACCCACTCCAGCACTCATGCCTGGCTATTTATCATCTTTGAAGAGTGCTCTTCCTACAACAACTTGACTGTCAGAGAGTGGGAACAGAAGAGTTTGAGTCTGCAACAATTACTCTGTGAGTAATCCTTGGGTAATCCCGGGAGGCTTTACCTGGCTGGCTAAGGACTCTTAGCATTTTACCAAACCATTGGATACATCCTCTACAAATATTTTTGGCCCACTGCTTCCACTAGGGCTTTCAAGGGGACTGGAATAGGTTTTGTAATCTCTGGTAAAGTTTAATTGACATCCACAGGGCATTTTAACCAATAGAATCAGCTCTTGGCTATACAATAGAAAAGTGTTGGAAACCATATCTGTTCATCAGAATCATATTCTCCTAGCTACCTGCTACAGACAGGAAAGGAGGCCCTGCCAAATGCCACAGAAAAAAAAATTCTCTGCTAGCAAATTCTGAAAAAGCAAGCAACATTTTCATCGTTTGTTTACTCATTTGCTCCTTAAAAGAGGCAAAGGAATTGGTGAATCAGAAGGATTTCCATCTCAAAAAACGGCTTCGGCAGCCAGTGGCTTGCAATTTAAGATTAAGCGATTGAATTTCATGCAGCCCTGCTTAAAATTCACTACCCCACACCCCACCACCATACACATAAAAAACCCTACACAACAGTCCCACCACC
Source organism: Polioptila caerulea (assembly GCA_013397295.1). NCBI lineage: Eukaryota > Metazoa > Chordata > Aves > Passeriformes > Certhiidae > Polioptila > Polioptila caerulea. The sequence continues at coordinate 533,697 of VYXF01011287.1, forward strand.
ACCTCCCCCAGCTTCTGGGTCTTCTACAAGTAAGTAAAAAAATGTCCAATCAGCTCGGAGGTCACAAATTGTACTTAATAAAGATGTTGTCTGCGTGCCTGCTGGATTTTTCCCCGTGCAGCCTATCAGGCAGTTTCCGATCCGATGCAGTGCCAGTGCTGGGCTGACTTCAATCAGGCTGCACAAATCAGCAGAGCAGAAATGCCTCCTTCCCTCCATCACCTGAAGCCAATGCTGATTCATCTCTTCAGGCCCATTCCTCCTGCCCTTTCTCTGAATTTGCCGATTGCTGAATAATTTTTTTTTTTTTCTCTTCTTTTCTTCCCCCCTTCCCCTCTGGAGTGCCCTGGCGCTGAATGCAACACGCTTCGTTTTGAGATCTGACTGAAAGGGAATATGGAAATTAATTGGCACAGGCTGCTCGCAGCCTTTTCCACGTGCCTGTACTGTGTAAGAGGTGCTGTGCAATTGCCTTTCCATTGTGGTTCCTCACCAGCCACCTGTCTCCTTGCACACACTGCCACGGCTGCTCTCAGCCTGGGCTCTGGAGATGGATGTCCCCTTCCTCTCCCTATTGTGCAAGAGGGAGGGCAGCTGGCAGGGCTGTCCTCCTAAGGGCTGGTACTGCCCTGTTTGACTCAAAATAGACCAGATTTAGTGAATTCTCTGGCTTGTGGTAAATAACGTGTGACTGGTGCTTTGGCAAGGGCTGCAGAGGGACGTACAGTACAGTGTCACTGCTGTTGAAATGGTTATTTGCTCTGGCTACTGGAAGGAGAGCCCAGCTAGAAGAGAGCAGCCAGGGGATGTGCATCCTCTGTGGGAGGGTGGTACTGGGACCCTTGCAAGTTGTGGTATAACCTTGTTTCATGAATATGCTCCATCCCAAACATGCTGTCCCATGGTGCTGTAGCTTTTCCAGCTCCATGAGAAAGACAGTGCTGGGCAGAAAGAAAGCCTCATCTCCACATCAGGCAAAGGGGAAGCACAAAAGGACCAAGATCTTACCGCCAGCCAGCAGGGCAAAGTCAGGCAGGCCAGGAGCAGCTAGGTAATGGGAATGGCTCAGTGACAGAACCACTCTGGGTCTCTAGAAGCACCTCAGCACTTTCTGGGGGACAACGGGCTCTTCTGAAGGGTGGATGGTACAAAAGTGACCCAGACTCAATCCCTTGCTGGAAGGGAAAATCTGAGCTCTAATTGTCAGGAGGACATTGGTCATTTGTGCTGATTGTTTTCTGTTTGGAGGCATTTCAAGAAGTAGTTATTGGAGTCCTGGGTAAAGACTTCCTGTGCCCAGAAGAAGCTGGTCTAATTTTCCTACCTGTAGTAAGTTGGTCTTTAAAAAATATTGTCTCTAGATACAGGCTTTGTCTTACCTATGTCCTTTGACCATTGCAGTCACCACAAAACTGCTTTGAGGCTGCTATGGCATTTGGCAGCAGATCAATGGCACAAACACTACAGATGTCTGCAACTACTTAAAACCAGGAATAAGAATTTTTGGGTAGAGATATCCTCACCTATGGCATCAGCCCTTGTGTCCTCATCTCAGCAGACTGATGGTATGAGCATCACTAGGTGCTGGTGAGTTGTTTGTATTTTCAGGGTCTTGGGATGACTCAGACTCTAGCAGCACTGTAGGCCTGATGCTGCCTGTGATTTCTCTGACATGATGCCCATTTTTGTCTTCCTTCCTTCCACTGCCTCTTGCCCAAGGACTCATGGCTCACAAGAAGCACCACTTCCTATTACTAGTACACTAGCCATAAATGAAAGAGCATATGCATTTGTTATGCAGTATCCCTTACAGAGAAGACATGATCTCAGGCACACTGGATGTCAAAACCAAATGAGAAACTTTTCTTCTAGTTTTATCACAATTTTTCCCAGAGCCCCTGCTACTTGCATTCTGGAAATTTACAGGATGAAGGATTTTGTCATGATATCTAATTCTAATCTGGAGTGATTTACTGTTAAGTTGAAAATCAAGCCTGTACATATCCCACTCCAAGTGGTTTCTGTGACAGTTTCTATTAACCATAAAAATGTCACTTGCTAGGAAGTATCAGCCTTCTTATAGGCTTTGCAATCATCACTACTAGATGCACACTTACTGAATGGAATAAATAATAGTCTCTTACAATTAGCCTAGCATGCAGGCCGTGTCTGGCTATCTCTCTTGGTTCCAAAGTGAAGGTTTCACAGGAGATGACATCTATGTGGATTCTCTGGAGTTCTTGAGAACTTGAAATGTTGTAAAGCCTCAAGGATAAAGCTAGCAGTTTCGGTGCATATCTTTGTGGTTTCGATCAGTGTAAGCAATTGAAATGCCCATCTAACTTCATTCTGATCCAGAAAAAAAAAATTGTGTTTATCCTGTCACTTATTATGTGTTTTGAAATACTCTACTGGCTCTGTGGTGTTTCCTGCTGTTGCACAATCACAGTAAAATTTGTAGTGTGATGTTGCACCGTAAACACTTTGTCCCCATCTACCTTTCAAGGAAATGACACACAGAGCCCTTCTTGAGCCTGGGGCTGTGGAGGGGGGCTGCTGTCCATGGGATGTGTTAGCAGTGTTGAGACACAGATTTGAGTTAATCTGGTCCTCAGGTATGAGCTGAAATGAGAGTTTGGGTTTGTGTCATGTTCTGACAGAGCTCTGAGCTACTGCACTTAAGGTCTCTGTTGGTGAGGAACTCAAGAAATCAGTCTGAGTACAGAAATTGACACTTACTGGTTTCCCAAACTTAATGAGGTCCCACATTTTGAGCCATATTGTGAGCAGAACCCACAAAGAGGGTTGTAACTTGGACCTTCACTGCTGTGTTTGCATCTGAGGATTGAAGGCCAGGGGGCTGCAGAGCTGAAGTGGTGGATCTGAACTGCATGAGACACATTCCTCTTGCAGCAGCAGAAGCGAGAAGCCTGTTTACATCTGTCTGGAAGAACAAAGTCATGTTCTCCTCTTCTATGCACCATTCTGACTACTGAGGTCAGTGAACTTTGACTTGTGTGTCAGGGAAAAAAATTCACTCTGTAGGAGTTTACAGGTGACACGATGAACAGAGGGGAATATCAGCCACCTCTACAGAGCACCTGGATCCCTTGATGAAGTGAACTCACAGTGCCTGGATAGATCTGAAGGAGTAAGGGGAGAAAAAAAGCATTTGGTCACATTTTGAGACCAAGGATGCTGTATTTGAAAGTAGAAGCTCTGAGAGGGACACGTGCTATGACTTCAGAAAAACATCTGCTCATACCAGGAACACCATCGGTGCAGGGAGCTGAGTGTTGAGAATCATGCAAACAGCAGCTCCTGTACTGTGCTGGGCAGGGCTCAGGGGAGAAGATAAAGTAGGCAATGAAGGGGTTTAGTTCCTTTTCCCCTCTTTGTCTGCTTTGCAAAGGCTATTGTGAAAGCAGAAAGGGTTTAAAAATGTCTGGAAGAAGAATGATTTGCAACTTGTCAAACCTGCTCTAGAAGGAGAATATGCAGAAGTTTGTCCAATCAAACTTCAGAAAAAGAAATCTTGAAGTATGACTTTTCTTCAGCATAGTCAGAGTTATACTGATGTTAGAAGGCTCTTTGTCTTTTATCTACCAAATACATATATATTTCAGAACAAAAAGCCCCTGTGTGTCCCTTGCCCATGGAATTTATAAAGATTTATAAATTAAAGTTAGAATAACAGAATATAATACAATATATATTTCTAAATGCTGTTGTCAGAGGGAAAAGTGCCTGTGGTCTGTTTGTGACTGCAGAATCCATGATGAATACCTAGAATGCTCCTCTCTTGGAAACGCTGTTAATTGTTTTTTCACATGATGAAATAGGTTTGAAGCAATTTCGCTGTCCCTTGAAGTCTTGTGAAAACAGAAAACAAAATATATTAGTACAGGAAAAGATGATGCTCACAGTTTTCTAAGAACTAAAAAGCCATGTGTATTCTTTAAAGTCTGTGGGATGAGACTGCTTTCTTCACTGCAGTGTTAACACATGCACCTTGGAGACTCTCATCTCAGCCAGCATCTGAGCATGCTCTTGCATTTCATCCGATGGCTCAGCAGCAAAAGCACCAGCTTATATTCAGCAACATGTAGCTCCAAAATCAATGTCAGCTACGCATTTTCATTGCTAACAAATTAAACATTTTCACAGCTATTATTTGGACTAAAACTTGATAAATAGGAGGACTCTGATGAAGCTAAATTCTCCAACCTGTGAACCTTTTTCTCTGACTGGAACAGATGAGAGAAAAGAAAAAAGTAGCTTGTGCATGTTTTCATCCTTGTTTTCTGTGACGTGGCTCTTGAGTGGATGAATGTCACCAGAGAAAAACTGTCCTGGTGAGAGCTCTGCATGGAAAGATCTAATTCAAAAAGTGAGATTTGCAGGCCAAACTGAAGGAATTCTTTGTGTTTTCAAATTCCAATTCAGTGAAAGTTTTGGAATTGGTTGGGCCAGTGGCTTTTCCACATTTCAGAATGACAGCAGGAACACATACACATGCTGCATGCAAAGGCACTCCCTGAAAAAAATGGAACAGAGCTGATATATTGGAAAGGTGCCAGACTGGTATAAATGGGAAATCAAAGACATTCATCTTCAGAGCAGGTATGTCAAAGATGCTGGCAGCTGAAGCTTGTCCACATAGTGGAAAACTCATTGACCAAGTTTGTTTTAGCGTTTGTGAAGAGAGATTTGGTACTCGTAGGATCATCCCAGCACACTTCATGACTGAAGCTTTACCATTATCATGTATTAGATTTCCTCATAGAAAATAAAGTATTGAAATTGCAGTGGAGACAATACATGAAATTTAACTGTGTCATAAACCATACTTTAGATGGCTATAATAATAAAAATGTTTGAGACCCAGATAAGCTGAAGATTTTGTCTTTTTTAAAAAAACCCAAGCACCCCAAGCCTGCTCAGTTTCCACTTCTAAAAAAGTCTTTACAAATGGACTTAGTATTGACTTTACATTGACTGATCTATGTTTAGGTCACAGGAGCACATAGAGAGAACCAGGAGTTTGCTGGCAAGCCACACCACAGCTTTTCCTATGGCAGCTCGTGGAAGGGGATCCTTGTCTGAAGACTCCCATTCATGTCCCATTCACTTTATGGATGTCCTCAGGATCTTGTCTGAGCACATCTGACTGTTTGTACAGCACATGACACAAACAGGCCCCTGTCCCACTTCATTTATCAAATGATAAATAAGATGATAATACTATAATTGAAGTCACTCATACAGACAGTAATCACCTTGTGATTCAGTACAACACAGACCTGTGAGGTGGAAGACTGCACTAAGCTTATGCAGAGATTTCTATCTTGCCCCATCAGTTTCTGCACACTAAATATATTCTGACTCTATGAATGCTGAAGTTTTACTGTGAGATTTTCTCTGCTTGGGCTGAACTCAAAGTGATTAATTTTTGTAATGCCAGAACAAAACCATCCAGCCACTTTTGAGTTATGTGACACTGAAAGACAAGGTACTGATAATGTTGCTATTAACTCCTGGATCAAGACTCACTGATCAAAATATATTTTTTTTTATTTCTTGAGCAAGGAACAGCAATACAGGGGGAGGTGGAAGACAGGAAACTTCAGAGAGTTTATGCCCTCCAGTGAGCAACACCTGATCTGGAAATCAGGCTCTGGCAATGTACAGTGCAGCGAAAGTGTGCTTGAATTAATGCCTAGGACCTGGGTGATACATACCTCATAGCTAATCTGGTTACGCGGGGTTTATTTCACAGTCGGAAGTTCTTGCGCTCGAAGAGAGTCCTGCTGGGGTTTTCTGAGCACACGGCAGAATTAATGAATGAACGAACGCAGCTTGCCAGCCCAGATTTAAATTGCTTACTAGATCAAAATCTGTTCATTTTCTCTGTCCTTATTTCCAGCCTCTCTGTCTTTTATTTATTAATTTATTTGAGAAAACAGATAAAGAGCACAGAATGTGCCTGCGGATGTCATCAAGGCAGCAAATACAGATAAAGGCTGTTTTCCACTCTGGCTTGAATCCTGGCACTTGGAGCCACAGTCCTGGGCAGGGAGATCCCTGGCAGAGGCTGGTTGGTGGCTGGTGCTGTTTGTGGGACTGGGGCTGTGAGGAACTGCGGCTACACAACCTTACAACCCAGCTGCCCTGAGCCTCTCACTGGGCCCCAGCAACCCTTTTCTACAGCCCCTGGGAAGAGGACGGCATTTAAGCAGTGAAGCCCTGCCTTGAAAAAGCAAGAAATAAACCCGGGCTGCTTTGCAGGAGGGGTCACGTTTTTTCTATCTTTCAGATCCATGCTGCCTTTGGTATTAGCCAGTTGTCAGGCTTTAATGGGCGCTTGCAAACAGGATATCTGGAATATTTTGATTTATTTGGCCACTGGGCAGACCTCCAGCCTGCCGTCTTGACTGCGGTGTTCGTATTTTAATAGGAGTTTTAAGAAGGCTTATCTAGGCGTATTTAAGGTAGTCCCTGAGTTTTCATGCAGACTTCAGCTCCGGCCGAAAACACAGCACCGAGGAGATGCGGGGGCAGGTTTTTAAGAAGGAGAGGGACCCTACGAACGTGCCAGTGTCACTGTCCTCCAAAAGACCCTTTCAGAAGAGCGAAGCTCCTCTCGCACCGTCACGGCTCCTTTCGCATCCCGGTGTCTGGACTCCTTAACTCCGTGTCCAGCCGCGCTGCGCAAGGCCGGGATGAAGGCAGCGCTCGGCGGCAGGAGCCGGGCGCTGCCAAAGGGACGATGCCTGCTCGGCCCCGCTGCGGTCCCCAGCCCCCGATTCGCCAGCCCGGGCATCTCTCCCCGAGCCCCGGCCCGGGGATGAGCTACAGGAGGCGGCTCCGAGCCCCAGGCAGCCTGAGAAGCCTCCCCCGACCCGGGCTGCGCTCTCCAGAGCCAAGGAGAAAGGAGACAAATGTCGCTCATTCAAGGTGAAGGGCAGTGCTGGCATGACGGAGAAGCAGCCTGTGCTCTCTGCCAAAGACTGGAGACCTTCCTGAAGATTCACGGCTCTTCAGGTGTTTTTATGCTCCTATTACAGAGCTTATGGAAAGAAGAGGCTGACAATCAAGAGAGAGATTCTGCCAATATATCCAGGTATCCTGAGCTGCACTGTCCCTGCTCTTCCTCACTTTCCTCCCCCTGTGCTGCCAACACAGGCTGAGCAGGGATGGATAGCTCTGCTGCCTGCTGCAGTGCAGGCGTGCAGGCATCTGCTACTGCAATATTGACCAGGCTTGCTTTCCTCAGCTAGGGACTGCACTGTGAATTACCTCCAGGTCTCTGGAGGCACAAGCCCAGTGTGCAAAGCACTCTGCCTGCTGCTGGCTTAACCCTGCCTGTTTGGACCCCAACTCCCGAGGAGGATGAGGCACTTTTCCTCCACACCAAAAGGAGCTGAAGGATTTCAGAGATGAAAATCTGCTTTGAAGGTGTCACAATGGTCACCCTACTTCTCTGGGAGGCAGTGTGGCAACTGAAAACCAAACTGGAGAGCAGACCCAAGCTCCTCAGCCACAGCCTGGAAGAAACTAAAGCCTGGCAGAGACAGATTCTCTGAGGAAGATTTAAAAGGCCCCTCAGAGCCCAGCACATCAGTTGTTTAGCTGGAGGTTTTGTCAAGTCTCCTCTGTTGGTGTGAGGCCCTTCAGAGCCAACAAGCTGCAAGCAGCTGCCCTCTTTCCTCTCTTGCTTCTCCCCTTGGGGCAGGTGGAGGGGAACACACTGTGAAGAAGGGAAGCTCAAGGCCTCACCGAAAGCTTGAGCTGCTCTGCTCCGTGTGCCCACACCCACACACCTCTCCAACAGCAACCAGCTGCCCCGAGAAGAGAAGGTGTGATCTTGGCACATTGCATGGATCCATGCAGAAGGATGGGAACACGAGGGTGAATGCCAAGGCTTGAGAAGATATCAAGGTTGAGTAAAGGTTTGCCTGGGTGATGAAATGTTCGTGAAGTGGCACATTGATGAAGGAGGAACGATGCAAAAGTCAGCCCATCATGACTTCACCAGCTTGTGCTACCAAGCATCCCTTGAAATGCTAATTAAAACGAGCGGAGGGAGAGGAGCCTGCTAACAGGATCACAGCCTTGCTTGGGTTGAGTAATAAATGTGTAGTAGGCATCCGTGTTTTCCTCTACGTGTGTCTGCCAAGCCGAGTTGACTGAAAATGTTGCAGTTTTGTGAAACCCACACAGAGTAGGATGAAAACACAGACTAGATAGAGGCAAGGTCTAGGCATGAAGCTGGAAGAGAAAAAGCCATGATAGTCTTCCATGAATAAATAAATAAATAAATAAATAAATAAATAAATAAATAAATAAACTGCCCGAAATGAGGGCTAATTAACTTGCAATAAACCAACTTAACCACTTAGGGGCAGCGTTAACACANTAAATAAATAAATAAATAAATAAATAAACTGCCCGAAATGAGGGCTAATTAACTTGCAATAAACCAACTTAACCACTTAGGGGCAGCGTTAACACAGAGTTAACATGCAAAACAAACCTGTACTTTCTCACCTGGTTAATTTAATGTGCGCCGTGAATATTCATAGTGTATGAAGCCCTGATACATCAACACACCAAACGATGCAGTCTGTCAAAACCGGGAACGCGTGGCGAGAGGAGTAACTCAGTGGCGGCTCGCACGGCGCTGACTTTGATCAGTTACTGTTTCTAAACACATTCGGAGAGGAGGTTGGACTGCGGCTCTCCCTCTGTCAGGGTCACAGAGTGTGTTCTATACAAAGATTAAAACCTAAAAAAAAAAAAGGAGATAGGAAAAGAGCTTCACTTAAAATAAACATAAAGAAAGTGAAACGGGAAAAAAAGGTGTCTTTGAGAAATGCTGCTCTTGCATGCAGGAGCTGAACCCCCCATTTTATCTCCGTGGCCACATTCAGAGTCACTTTGCTCTCAGACAATACGTTCCCTTCTCTACATTGCATGCAAAAAAGCCCCGGTTCTTTGGATTCCTCTGAAACATTTGCTTGCATAAAAAGGAGCCCAGATCTGTTTCAGGTATGTTTATTCTTCCAGATCAGAACACGTAAATAAAGAAAAGATGCCTTTTTTAGTGTGACTTGACTACCTTGAGTCAGCTCCATCAGAAAAAAACCCACAGTAATGTGTTTTTATTTTTATTTATTTATCTATATATTTATTTTTAAAGGGGGCTAGCAGCTTGAATTCAGACTCAGGTAAACCCCATCTTACCTCAGTGTCCTTTTATCCTGAGGTATTAAAAGCACAACTCTACCCCTCCTCTTCCTGCCCTCTCTCCTTTCCCCATCCTCCTTCCCTTTATGCACTATGTTTACAAGCTCAGGCATGGCTTGACAGTGCCCCAGACTCACCTTTGCAGCCCCCAGGTGCTCGGGCTGTGCTTGCACCGTGTGCCTGGTGCTCCCGGCAGCTGCCGGAGCGTGCCGGGGCAGTTCCCCCCTGGCAGTGAGCGCCTGGTCCCTGCACCACCAGGGCACTCAGCAGCAAGAGCAGCCCCAGATCAGGTGCAGGCGTGTGCTCACATTTCTGCTGAATTAGCCAGAGTGCAGGGTGGGGAACACATGCCAGCTTTATGCTCTGTGTTGGCCAAGGAGGACAGACGATACCTGATCTGGTATCAAGTAAGCTTGGTGTGGAGAGGAGATATTGAACATGGCATAAAGTTAAAGTAGGATGGGTAAACAATATCTGATCTGGCAGAAGAAGCTGCTGGTACAAAGTTGGCCTGTCAGAACCATTAAAATAAATTCAAAGCAGTGAAGTGAGTGCCACATGGCCAAAGCGTTTTTGCTGCAGTGTCAGGGGGCCCAGAGACAGATTCTCTGTGCTGTCAAACTCTTCACTTGAGAAAGGGGTGGGAAATGTGTGCCCACCCTTGCTGGCATGCCTGTCTGAGGAACAGCACTGGGGTGGGTGAGGAGGCAAAGGACCAGGGATAATCCTTCAACCCTGAATGATGCAGATATAGACCTTGTTCAGCATTGCCCAAGTCCTGGCAGCTGTTTGACAGTGGATCCTGGTGTCACAAAGGGCTTCCCCTTGTGTAGGAGGTGGTGCTGGGAGGCTGAGATGGAGGAGGAGAAAGATGTGCAGCACTGCTGCCAGAACTGCCTCTGCAGAGGAGGGGGGATCAGGCTCCAAAGCCATCACCCTGCCAAAAACATCAAACTGACTGAAATAAAGTCCCGCAAGGAGAGGAAGCAAGTGAGCTGTCAGAAGTGAGAGAAACAACAAGCCCACTGTACAGGATCATCCACAGACCACCCTCCTCCACTGAAGTGATATTTCTCCTTTCACCTGTCTCAAGTGGATGAAAAAAGTCAATGTTTAGGCACTTGCTTCCTTTGCTTACACAATTTGAGTGCTGGCCCTGTCTTTTCTTCCAGGATGACCAGCGCTGCCCTGGGAGATCCAGTCCCACAGCTCCTAGGAAATGGAAGGAGAATGACGGGACTGAGGCGTCATGCTTTATGCTGAATATTTACCCCTCATGCATGCTATTTTATTTTAAATCTAGCGTGTAATATGCTTTGCATCTAGCGTGTTGCTCTTGTGTGTTTTTCCCTTGCCCTGCCTGTCTCTTGCTGGCAGCTGCCATCGTGAAACAAAAGGCAGCTGCCAGTTTGAGTGAACATCTCTCTTTCTCACTCACTCTTTTGCCTCTTGCTCTTGGAGCTGATGCAAAACCACTTCACAGGCTGGGTGGCAGGCACTGATGCAAGGGGGGTTTGCTGCCCTTGGGATCCTTGAGCATGCAGTGCCTCTGAGATTCGCTGCCAGAGCTCAAAGCCGTGTTCAAGCTCTTGAACTTGGCTCAGCAGTAGCCAAGAGACCAGCAGCTGTCGCCCTGCCAGCACACCAGCTCAAGCTATCTCCGTTGCAGCAATTGCCCATTTCACAGGATTTGATTATGCTGCCTTTGGCAAAGGTGATGGCTTATTAAACACCACTTTGGTCTTCTGCTCCAAGATGTGCAATCAAATGCAGGGATCTCTTGCTCCAAACCAGAGGTAATTCCGACATCATCTGAAAAAAGCCCAAAAGAAACAAGATTGAACTGAAACAGCATTTGGAAGAAGAAGTTTTCCTGTGTCAAATAAAAGTAACATGGGGAGAAGGCAGAGTGAGATGCCAGGACCCAGATCCTCAGGCCAGCTGTGGGCCTTAGATGCTGCAGTCCTTTGGCCAGTGATTCTCTGCAGAGTGAAAAGCTGCTATGTGTGAGAGTGCCTCCAAAACTCAACCTGGTTCCTTATCCCTCAGCTCCTCCTATGACTCTATAACTCCATGTTCTAGGAGGCTCTGGAGACCATCAGAGGGGCCAGTTCAGCTGTTTCTTCCAGAGCTGGAAAGTATGGAAGAGATGTTTTTGCTTTTCTTAGGGAGCCTTTCCCCTGAGCTATAATGAGAACATGGCTTGGGAAAACAAGTTGAACTCTTGACTGCTGTAAATAGCCATAGGCTGGGTCATGCCTCTGGGAAAGGACTGTATCCTGCTGGGAGAGGAGCAGGCATTCACTGAAGTTTGCTGGAGCTGTGGTCACTGGCAGGTCCACTGTATTTTATCTCTCTGGGCAGTGATGAGGGGTCTGGGGAAGGGAGTGAGCCACAACAGGCAAGGAAGTCGTAAGAAATCAAGCAAGACTCCAAATGATAGCATAAAATGAAAATGCCAAGTAAATGCAAGCCTCAGCTCCAATCAGGAAAGTTAGGAAATGAGATCTGAAACACCCTCCTGGGAGTCTGGTGTGTGCTGAAGAAGCATACTGAAATAAATTCTCATGCAAGCTGTATCACTGATTGTCAGAGAAACTGAGCCCTTGCTCCTTTCCTTTGTGACAGTTTTCTTTCAGACAGCTCCTGTTTTTTTTTTTTTTGTTGCACGGCTTTTTCCTTTTTTCTTTTTTTTTTCTTCATAATAGGAATGGGTATTCTCACGTCACTCATTGTAAGCTCTTTCATGGAAATGATGGCAATATGGACTTGTTCATAGGGACAGTTTGGAAAGATCCTGGTTTGCCTGATTTGCCTGACACTGTTTTCCTAAAGCACAGAGAAAAGTCAGGAAAAGAAGCTGCAGAGGACAGGTCTGGATTCCCTGAGGAGCTGGCAGGTCAGGTGAGAAATCCCAGCTGCAGGTGAGAAGGTTGTGATTTTTATAAACAAAGAGCAAACTATACTTCCCAAATGAAGATGATTTCCTCTAGATTAAGCAGGATTGCAAATAAACAAATAATAAAAGTTTATGTCCATGAGCAAAAGAGGGCATCTGGCACTGCTTCGTGTGCTGACTTGCCTCTCAGACAGGCATGTGGGCACTGCAGGAAAACAGGAAACACTTCCACCTGAGCCATTGTAATTCCCCTCACCAGAGCTCCTGGATGAGTCTAGAGGTTTTCTCTGTTTCCAAAACTACACAGAAAGTAGAGTTTATGGAAATATTTCCAGTTTGATTTATATGAGACACCCTGTAGTAAGTGGATTGTGAAGAAGCAGCAGCATAAATGAACAGCTGGATGCCTTCAGGCTCCACTGTGGCCCCGTGATCTCATGCTCTGATATGCCACAGTTGTGCTGCGAGAGTGTCAGAGTCCCAGGAACCCTGTGACTGTGACAGGACAGGGGGCAGTGCCTGCCCTAATCCACTCATTGGTTGTAGCACAGGTGAAACATGGTCCTGCTCTGAAAACTGTGTGTTTAACTCCTGCAACGCTGATGAGTGAACACAGCTGTGATAGAAAGTGGATGAGACAAATCCTTTTCCTTTGCCACCATCTGCATTGGCAAGCCAGGACTTAGAGTTGGGCCAAATCCTGCTCCTGAATGTCGATCCTTTGCCAATGCTTCTGGTCCTCCTCTCTGCCAGCTAGGGATTTTTTCCTGATTTTCCTTTAGGGAATCCTGTTTAGCAGCAATCCCAGGTTCTTGCTACATTTCCCCCCATGCTGCAGGGGTGGAGCAGGATTCTGCTGGGGGCTCCAGTCCCCCTGCCCTGGGCAGAGCTTCCTTCTCCAGCTCAAACTACACTGCTGAACTGGCCTGCCCCTTTGCTTAAGTGATAATAACCCTTACAAAAGGATTCTAAAACAACTTCATGAAAGACAGGAAAACAAAACTCCTCTTTCTTTCCTCGAAACTCTGCACCCAGATTTTCTGTAGACCTACCTTGGTCTATCTCTTCTCCAGTCTCTGTTGAACCAGTCCCACCCTGCTGATGGCTGGGGAGCTCCCTCATCCCCAAGGCAGCAGCAGGGAGGAAACACGCCGTGCTCTGTCTGGGACATCTCAGCTCTTGCATCTCTGCCTCACCATCACTCTGGTTTCCCTTCCAAGACCTTTTGTCCCAGGTGCTCTACGAAAGGACCTCCCTGGCCTCTTTCTTTCTTCTTGTCCCCTCTCTGCCTGCTAACCTGCTGCCTGTGCCTCCCTCCCAGGCTGAGGTTTTACCACTTTGTCCTCCCCGTGCACACTCTGTCACTTTGGGCACACAGGCACTGGCAAAGAGCAGCCACAGGCCCCTGAACAAGGCTGGTTCATTGTGTGGCAATTATCTCAGGGCTGATCTCAGGGATCAGGAGGATCTGAGGGGTGATCTTATAAAGGGTGGGAGACTTCTGGCCATGGTTCATTGGGATGGACAGAGATCCTGGAAGAATTTACCTTGCTCCTGCCTCGACCTCTACACATCCTGGTTAGAGACACTGCTGAAAAACAGAGACTCAAAGCCACCTGCCTCCCTCTCCTTCTGACACTCCTTGCTCAGTGAGAAAGTAGCTTTTGTATGACTGACTGCCCATGTGAAAGGGAGAGAAAATCACTCACTGCACTCAGATGGAGAGTCAGGAGTGACAATGAGGATGAATCGGACTTCTACCTCCTAAAACAATTCCATAGTCTTTCCCTCACCAGAACATCAACCGAGAAAATATATTTCTTCTTCTACAACCCTTTACTTGCCACTTCAGCTTCAACTAAGGTGTACTGGGCAACACAGAAACAGCCTTTGCTGAAGCCCATCCCGGGGGATGTTTTCCAGCAGTCATTTGCCAAGCAAGGACATGAGGTTTCACTGCAGAGTCTCAGATCACCCTCCTGCCCCCAGTCATGTTCCAAGGCTAATGGGGTGATGCAGGTCTTTTGGGATCTGCTCACTGACATGCTTTGAGCCCTGGAGAGATCAGCAGATCATGCTGCTCACATCCGGAGATGCCCTCTGCCACCTAGACCCAAAGAGCCACTTTCTAGGGACTCAGCCTGGGGCTCAATGTGAGGTTTTGAGGTCAGATCCTCCCCACCAGCAAAATCTGCTGTCCTACCTTACCCTTTTGTTTTCAGCTTTTAACTAAAGCAAGTTAGGGACAGACCTTAAATTCCCTTTTGATCTCAGGGAGAAGGTTTGGAGATCATTACAAGCTATGAAAACCCCAAAACATTGGAGAAGACAACAGAAAATGCCAATTACCTCCATGCTGGAGGACATCCAGACTGTCTGCATTCACAGTGGGCCTGACAGCAGCCAGCCATGCAATCTGGGCAATCCCAAACCCTCCTGCCCCACAGTAATGTCAATTCCAGAGCCTGGGGTGGTTGATGGCCTGGGCTGTGCAGCTGAGTCAAGCCCAGGTACACAATGAGATGTAAAAACCTCGCTGGAAAGCGAAAAAGAACAGACAGAGTGCAGGGCACTTGGGATCCCTGAGTTATGGGGGTCTGGATCACACAGCTAGGGCAAGCTCACTTTCAAAAGGTCCCAGCAATGGGAGCCTTTTCTGGGAGGCTTAGAGTTTACAGTGACAACAGGCTGCCACTCAGAAATGCTCTGCAGTGGGCTGTGAGGACACAGAGATGAAACAGAGTAACAGTGACGAAATCAAGCCTCAGTCATCTGTAAATCTCATCAAACCATGGAAATCCCCTCTTTTTCTCCAGTAAAAGGCTCTCTTGTGTTGGGAAGAGGAAGGCTGAGCTGTTGATGTCAGTGTTGAGGCATCCCTTTTAAGATTCCCTATAACATCCCATTTCTCATCTCTACCCCCAACCTGAGATCTGCCTGCCTCCTGGAAATGCACCGGCAAGGCTGAATTTTGAGAGCTCTCTTGTGGCTCTCACTTGCATGTCATCCTTTCAAAAGAAAGCAGGAACTGGGGGGGATGTTCAGGGCTAGGATGCAAACAGCCTGGTGGTTAATGGGTGGTCAAAGCTTGCTCTCGCTGAGCTGGGCAACTGCTCTGGCCAAGTCAAGAGCCCTGCCTGGCATGGCCTGACCTCTCTGTGATTTCAGCCTCCATACTCAGCCTCTGACCTGTGGATTTTTCTCTAAGAAGATGAGAGAAGGGCGGGAGGGAAAGAAACCCCCACAAAGCCTCCTATAAAAAGCCAGACTTCCCAAGCCAAAGCCAATAAAAAGCTTCCCAGCTGTTCCCGCTCCTCCGAGCCAGCTCGGGCTCTGCAGGCAACAAAACCCTCCCCGCAAGCCGGGGAGCCGCGGGGCGCCGGTGGCCGTGGGCTGGGGGCAGGGACCCGAGGCGAGGGACCCCTGCGGGTGTCCCGTCTGGAAGCTGGGGCCCAGGGAAGCGAGAGGTGCCTGACAGAGGGCTGACTCAGCGGGAGACAGCGGTTTGTGTAACCTCCAGCAATCCATTATTACAAAGGGGCTTTCAGGAACTCCTCCGTGCCAGGCACAGCGAGGGTTATTGATTGAGGAGACAGTGCAAATGCACAGAGAGGCTCCATCCATTAGGGCCGCTGCTCTCCACCAATTAGAAAAAAATCATTACTCAGCAGCCATCAATGGGCTCTGCGCAGCGCTGGAGTGCATGCATTCAATCTATCTTCTCCCACCTCCCTGCAAACTTAATGACAACTATTAGAGCTCCGCTGAATGCCCGGCGTGTACAGACGCAAAGATTCATTTGGTAATCTTAGTAATTACGACGCCATAGGAGGACACACGCTAAATTCAAACAAGGGTGTGAGGGGGAGCTGAGGGGGGAAGTGCCTGAATTCCTGCGTTGAGAAAGCCCTTGTCCTGCTAAGCCTCCCATCCCTTCCCACTCACCTGCTGCCTCCCCTCGCCTTCTCCCACAGCCTCTCGGTGGGCTCACTTTCCTGGGTTTTTTTTGCCCTCTCCCCACAAGGGAAACATAATTTTGTGAAAGTAAATTGAAGTGGGGTGGCTTGGGAAACGTTTGAGACTTCTGGATGAGGCACAAGCCTTGCAACACTGTTTGACAGCACGGCCCTGAGCGATCGAGGAGGCAAATTCCCATTTACAGAAGCCCGTGGAACAGTTCTGGAGCCCTGCTGGCATAATACAGGCAGGGTGCAATTTATTTACTCTGCCACAGACCTCTCCTTACCCCACCCCCGCCACCCAGCCTTTTCATTTACACACGTCAGGATTGAGCTGAGCGAGACCCTCGTCTCCCCCCCTGCCAATGCATGTCACTCCGAGTTATGGGGAAAGCAAAGTCCCAGGAGGGAATTTTTGGAAGTGCTCAAGGATGGATGTGACATGTCATTGAAGCTGAAAGGAGCAGTTACTTACAAGCGGTGGAGCTGTTCACAGGCCTACTCTTCTCCAATCCTGGAAGAGGTAAGTCATCATTATCTGAGGGGCACTGACGGTGCTCATCAGCAGCCGGAGCCTGGCGACGGCCGCCAGTCACGCTGGCGTTCAACACCTCGCCTCCCAGCAGAGGAACGTCTACCACACCACTGGCAACCGTGCAGCTGGCAGATTTCATCAGGAGAAGGGACAGCTTAAAGAACAATGTTCCTCTTTCCTTTTTAGTACCCTCTACAGCTTGCACAGCACCAGCCAGTCCCAAGTGGAGGATCACCAGTGAAGGAGAAGACACGTTCCCAGCGCCTGCTTCAGTTCAAACTTGCAGGCTGATCCCGCAGGGTGTGGAGAAGCTGTGTCTCCACATCTCTGTAGCCACCCTCAACTTGTCTGGGCTCAAGATATTAGCCCTGACTATCACAGCTACAAGAGGTCTTGATAGCAATAAAGACTGCTTGATTTTCATCTGGACTTAAAACCACAACAGCACAAGGATTCTTTGCACTTTGCTTGTTCCCCTTGATCTTCTTCAGATGGATTCATAGGAAGAATGCAGAAGTTCCTACAACACCCAGCAGATGGAAAAATATGTCAAAGGCAAAATGGCAAGACAATTGTAGGAAAATCAGAAGAAAGGGAAGTAAATCCCAGAGACTCTACTCAATTTTTATTTTGGTTTTACTCAGGGGAGGGATTTCTAAGTTCAGCAAGATTTATTAAGTCCAGAGTGAGGGCCTAAGACTTCAGTGGGTTTTTAAGGAAAATGTAACCTCTGAACTTTCTCAGAAATAAAAATAGAAGGTATTAAAGTATTCAGTGGAGAGAATAATCTTTCTCCTTTATCAATGAAGTATGAGAAGGACACTAAGGGAGAGGTTACTCATCTGCCAGACTACACAACTTAGGACAGGCACAGAAAGCCCTTTTGCTGCTGAAGGCCAAATAGGCCTTCAAAAACCTTGGGTAAGTAATGTATTAACACCCTCCTTACTGTTATCCAGCAACAATGGTGAAAAAATGCAAGTGGCTACAAGCCACCTGCAAAATGATATTGCAGCCTGTGTCTGCCCCTCTCACAGAGGGCAGTGGATCACATGGCAGGATGTACCCTGGTAAAGTCAGCAGACGTGACTCTGCCCTGATGAACCTCTTACATCTGCAGCTAAGTGGCTTTTAATGTAAAAGTTTATTAAATAAAGAATGAATTCTCAGCCAAGCGAAAGGGCACATCTTGGTAAAATGCAATGACAAGATCAGCGCATGCGAGGCACCAGGAAGAAGAGGAGATAGACTTCATCACAAAACCCTCCAGTGTCTTCTCATGTTCCTTCCCCTGATGCACTGCCAAAAAGCACAGCCCATGTCCCTTCCTGCACTCCGTCAGGGGAGAGCCCCTGTGGCAGGGACGCTGGGAAAAGAGAGACCACAGCAAAGAGATCAAAAGACAGGTGTCTCGATGATTCCTATCCAGCCATCCCTGACCTTGAGGCATCCAGGGTGAATCAGAGCCAGGAAGGGCAATGTGTGAGAGTCCATCTGATCTCCCGCTCATGGGGAAGGTGCTGGCAGCCACCACGCGGGCTGTGGATCCGGCCATCTGCTGCAGACACGGGGGAGCTGAGTGGAGGCCCAGCTGGCAAACAGGCTGGTGCCCGGCTGGCCCCTGAAAGAGTGAGGAAGGTCCACAGGTTCAGCACAGATGGTCCCAGGAGAACAAGGAATTGCTCAGACATGTTTTTTTCCTGGGCCTTTGAGACATGAGTGAGACCAAGCTCACAGGTGAGTCATGTGAGATGTTTTGCTGCTCAGGTAGAATGTTAGGTTAGAGGTCTAAGCACCATCTTGGCCCTTCTCCTCATTACCAAAAGCCATGGAATCACTTTCCCTGCTTAAGCAGGAGAAGGCAGAGCTGGGCTCTCTGGTATGTACAACTTATCTGAAAAGCCTTGACTGCTGCCCTTTGGTATTCCTTGTGAGGACCTCAACAATGGGGAGAGGGGGAAAGAGCAGGTACTGAATCAATAGTACTGGACATTCACTAAAAACTGCAGGCTCTGGAGGATGAAAGAGGATATATCAGAACCTTTGACCAGGGGCACTTGCTATGTTTTTCTGACATTGGTGCTCAGGGAATGGTGTAGAGGATGACTGCCTAGAAACACATTTGCTGAGCTATTTGCTTAAACTATAGCATCACTTGGGCACCATCATCAGAAGGAAAGCCATGAGCTCCTTTGCCAAGAAACTATTGATAATGCCCTTAAAGAGAAATCTTAAAGCTCTAGGTCCATTTGCTGAGCCTCTTTCTTGACATTAAGAGTGATTATAGTATTTAAGGAGTAAGGGTAAGATTTAGGGTCATAGTTTAAAAAACTCCCAACTCAATAATGACACAAAGCCAAAGATGGAGAAGAGGTACCCATGTTACAACAAATACTCAAAATATGGCAATTTCACAAGTTTTCCATGATTAGGACTATTTTTTTCTTGACTGTCTAAACAAAAAAATGGCTCCACTATACATCAGCAGAGTGAAAACACTGCTGAGATGTTCCTCAGTGTGTGCCTGGGGATAGTGGGCAATTTAATCTCCAAGGTTTTAATTCATACTAAATGACAGATGCACGTCCTGAATGCCTTCTAATGAGATGACATTTGCCCAGATCTTCTTCCTTTAATACCATAGCCGTTCAAAGAAGCTGGAGCAAGAAGTCTGCCCAGGGGCTACCTGCAGATATGAGACAGTGTTTTGAAACTGTACAATGTCCTTTGTTGTTTTGCAGGATGCTCTCGATGATGCATTTTGGTGTATTTATTTACATGTGGAATAAAGTCCTCTTGGTGGTCCTATCCTATCCCATTTGGAAATACTTCAATTGGTGCCTCTTGTGGATTCTTTTCAGTGTTCTCTTGCCTTTAATTTTAGACTAAAAAATATTTGTGGATTCTTAGATATTTCTTGGTGATTAAACTGCTCCTTCTGAATCCCTGAAACATTTTTGTCAGAAAATATTTCTGCTATGGCAAACCAGACTGAAGCCTTGTTTTGGTGGGATTATTGCTTAGCTGTCTTCCCCCCAACCTTTTCAGTATTTACAAGATCTCTCTTAGCTGCAATATCTTTCCCTTTCTCCTAGAAAAGCATGTCCTCTTTTCTATAATTTCCTTTTGCCACCTACAGATCGTTTTCCAATCTGTCAGCCATTTACAACTCCCTCTCATCTCATGCTTTCTCTCATCCCACTCCACTGTGCTTTTGTCAGTCATTCCTTGTCTTCCCTATCTCTTTTTCTGTTTCTGTATCTTCTGCTTCCCTCCTTCACCATCATGGGATCCCTCTTGTAACAGATGTCCCTCTGCCTCCTCCTGTCCCCTCTGCATTGTCACTGTGTCCCAGAACTACCTGACTTGCTACTCTGTGTAGCTCTTCTCATCTTCTTATCTCCTCTTGGCCCTCGTCAGGAATACCCTAAATGTCTGTTTTTCCTCTGGATCAAAGGCAGAGCCACCCCAACATCCCCCAGTCCTCTCCTTGTGTGAGCTGCTTGAGGAGAGAGCTGCAGGCTCAGCGGGAGGATGCAGCCCCATCCCTCCTCAGCACAAGGAAGGGCCTTCCTGGCCTTGGACTCTAAGGAGAAGAGGAGGAATGAAAGACAAGCTGGCTCTTTCAGGGTTGTCACCTCTGCCTAGTTCCTCATGCCCCCCAGCCTGCCCTGCAGATACCAGCTATCATTTACCTCAAATCATTCGGACAATCAGCATAAACCCATTGCTCTCACCCCTTTTTGCCTTGAGGAGATTCTTGCTTCTATGTCAGTCCTAAAGGAGTGCTTGCATTTCCTAAAGCTGGGTTGTTTTCCTCAGATATACTATTTTGTTTAATGAAAGGTGCTACCCGTGCCTACAGCTCTTTGACCCTTTTTGGCAAAGACACACTGAGGTACAATTTCCCTTGCTTTCTCCCTGAGATAATTTGTTTGTCTCCTCTCTTCCACTCAAAGAGAGTCTTCTCAGACAGGACAGGCTTCAAGCCATCTTTCTGGAAGCTACATCCCTGTTCTGTTTCTCCTGCTGGTGAAATTCCTGCCACTGGAAGAGCCCTACAACACTGTCATGAAAAGTAACAGGTCACGAATCAGCTGTCTAGAAAATCAGGCAGAGTCTCCTTCCAGCTGAGATATGAGGACTCCCTGCTGCCAAAGTAGGAGAATACTTCCAAAGTAGTTGACTGGAAAATATTACTACCAAACTCATCCCAATGCTCCCATGGGGTTTGAAGTAGTGATAGTCAATGCAATTATACCATGGCAGTGTTGCAATCTGAAAATTGTGCCCTACTCAATGCTACCAAAATTACTGGGTGATGAGGCCACAAAGTCCACAAGACTCATTTTGTGTTCTGCTTTGTGTCTCTCCTCTGCTGACTCTGTTTGCCTCTGTCTCCAGCAATAGGGAATCCTTATCTGCATGGAGACTGGCCTCTGCTGCTCCTCGTTTCCCCTACAAGGCTGGAGGTGGGCAGATCCCACGGGTGAGGGGAGGCAAAGGGGAGAGTGGGTGAGGATTACCCCGAGGAAGAGAGTTGCCCCCTGAGAGTTGGGGTGCAAGGGAAGGGAGAGGCTGCACCAAACCTCCAGTGCCACATGCTCCACAGGTTTTGCCAGGTAATGCAGTCTCTCAGGAAGGGTTTCACTGCCCCTGTAAACTGAACTAACTAAGCAGTAGGAACTAGGGAGGGATAAAAAGTTAGACTTGCCTTCACCTGGACCTTCCCAGCTTAAACCTTTGTCCCAGAGGCTCAGCAAAAGCATAATACTTGATGATGCTGTGTCCCTTCTCTTGGTATCGGTGTCATGAAAGATTCAAATGGCATTGTCCACCTACAAAGCTTTTACAGAATGAATCAGTTTTCCTATGTGCCTGACTTGACACACATTCCCTGACCACTTGGAGGTCACAAATTTAATTAAACCTCAGTGAATAGTAGCAGACCTCACAGAAATAAAGGCCTTAATCCAATCAAGCCACATTTGTACTCCCTGTACAGCATCAAGCACGACCAAAGCAGAAGGGACAGACCGTGGCGAGCTAGAAGGGCCCCAAGAAGTTCCTCTGTACAGCGCCATTTATGGATGATAATGTGATTGTGACACTTGCAGACAATACCAGCAATTTCTCAAATGGGAGGTCCAAGGCTTGGTATTATCACGCTCAGCTAGTGCCAGAAACATGGGAAAGATCACAGCTAGTTCTGGGAGTAAAATGCCTATGGCTCACAGGAGAGCTATCATTTGTCAAGTGGAGATCAACTTTAACAGCAGCTGGTACGAATCTCTCACCAAAGTCACAGCGTTGTTTGTATCGGTCACTTTTGGGGGTAAATCATGCACTCTTTTCTGTTAAAAATAAAATAAAATAGGGAAGAGTAGAAGCAGCTTGTTGTCCTACAAAGTGCTTTTAATCTGCCTGTGCAATAGTAATTAATTTTGCATAACGTCTCATGCTGCATTCCACCCTGGAGGAGGCAATGCTTGATGTGTGGGCCAGGTGATTCACTGGTGATCAGAGGAGCCAGCTGTAATTTTTTCTGGAGCTGACAGAAAAGTCTACTGAATTTTTGAGAGGAGGAAAATGTGACAATGTCATCATAAGTTGCTCATCTTCAACATATGCATCAGTCAACATTTGCAGAGTGTTGAAATTTTAGCAAGGAATGGGCAATTCCTTTGCTAAAGAATTCTCAGAATTCACCCCAAGTATAAAATTCCTACTATCCCATTATAGTAAATGTCACTAAGTTTAAGGAAGATGCAGTCTGTAAGTAGAATTGTAGGGGGCTTTGAGACATTTTCTGGGTGTTGCTAACTGTCAAAGTATTAGTAAATTGTGCCTTAATAGTATACAGGTAGAAAACCAAAATAAAACAGTAACGAGATAGGTATGCAGGGTCAGGAGCTGGTTCCTGATGGCAGGTTCTTTGGTTAGGAAAAAAGGCATTTGAAATGGGTAGCAAGGCAGTGTTAAAGGATCTCGTTGTTGGACACCTCAAGGGAAGGTAAGAACTAAGAGCTGCGTGCTTCACGGAAGCCTTCATCCCTCCTACTCAGAAATCAGACTGGAAAATAGAACGGGAATTGTTCCTACTCCTTGTTACTCAGACTGCACTAGTGGATAGATAGAGAGCATGCTGATCTTGCTGTTTAATGCTGACAGAGAGTAAAAGATAGTGCTTGTCCCAAAATGTTTGTAATGAAAAGGAATAATGACATTGGAGGGAAAGCACAACTTTTGCTTCATGTTTTTTGTAGGCAGAGCTGAAGTTTTGCTTCACCTTTCCTTGTGCAAGGGGAGGAGGGTAGAACTAATGAAAATTGGTTTCATTGGAATCACTCAGCTCAAAAGATGGGGCTTTATAAAGGAGAGAGTGAGAAAGAGAGAAAACTTTAATGAAAACGGTAATGTTTGACAAACCATTTCACCTGCCTGATGAGCAGCCCAGGATCAGCTGCAATGTGCATGGGATATTGCCCTGGACATCATTCATCCCCAGGAATCTGCTCAGGAGAAGTCTCCTGCCACAGGCCAGACTGAGCAGACTGCAGTCACACTCTGCTCTTGGAACTGCTCTGGGCTCCTTGTGTATGCTCGAGTTCAATAGGCTTTGCCCTGTGCTCATTCCGCTGATTAAAAGTAATCTTTTTTTTTAAAGTCACCAGCATGTGAGCCACAAGTATTCGTTCATTACTGCTCAGCCGTGCTGCGAGATGCTGTCTAGAAGTAATTAATTGGGCAATGCTTTGGAAATGTGGAGGAAAAATATTTTCAGGGGAAAAAATTAGTGCAGGAAGAGGGGGAGAGTCTTGCATTTTTCCTTTGAAGTGAGGATCTTTTGCTGAGAGGGAGGGAGGCATAGCCAGAGAAACAAGCCCGCTCATAATTTTACAGTGTTATTCTCCACAGCTGTATGTATAAACTTCAGCCTGGTTTTTTCGCCTCATTTTAAAAATACCCCTAGGAGCTGGACTTTGTTAATGAGAATTTGTTGTGGGAACATTTGTTTTTCAGGAGAGGGAAGCCTGCCCCTGTTGCAAGCTCTCCCCTCTAGCCTGGTGCATGCCAAGGGGCTGCCCCGGGAGGTCCACGCCACCGTACTCTCTGTGGCTCTCGGTGTCATTTGCAGAACATCTGCTCCTTTCCAGCCAAACCTCAAATAGTCCAGCAACTTTAAGAGGAAACACAAGTTCATGCAAGGAAAAAAGGGTGGAGACCCAGCAGCTGTCAGGCAGGCCTATTTATATCCAGACTGCCAGTGCTGAGTGACGTCGGTAACTCCCTGGTGAGGTCTCTTGCCCAGCACAGCATCAGCTGCGCTGTTCTCTCCGGCCATGGGATTAAATGGCACTAAATCTGAATTAACTTTTGAGGAAAATGCCTTTAAAAGCACGAAATCTTCTGCTTTCTGCCCTGAATTGAGCCTGGGGTGTCTGGGTTCCATCAACTTGTCCTGAGAAGGTGGCTCTTAGGAGATTGTTTTGCAGTCACCCATTTTCACAGGGATCCTGTGGACTGGGGATCCACCGGCAATAGGAAGCTGGCAGCATTCTAAAATGAAGTGATTCTTCATACCAACATGATGAAGAATGAATTAGGGACTCAGAGAAAAAAGGGGGAGCACGTGAAAAAGGGAGGGATATACCAGGAACTATCAAGGGAGCTAAAGGAAGAGGGGGCAATTCCTTCCAGAGGCAGAGATTGTGGGTCAGTGTGTGTGCAAAGTCTCCAGGCAAATCAGGCACTGTGGATTCAAGTGTAGAGAACTGGCATGGAATATTTTGCACGCTTTTAGTGGGTTTCGAACTTGTGGCCACATAAGAAATTGACTTTCTGTTTTGCAACAGGGAATTTTGCAAATCCATAAAAGAAAATTGTGTATGCCTCTTCAAAGACCACCGTCTCCTACAAGTTTTTGACACATTCACCTGCCAGAGAAGGCACATATTCAAAGGAGAGGCTGTAGAAATTGCTGGGAGAAGGAATTATGGTAATATAAACAATAATTAGCAAAAATAAAATACTGCCACTCCCAGTGTCCACCCACTCGAGAGCCACCCAGGCTCTGACAGTTTCAGGCAAGCAGCCTTGTCATCCATGGCCCTGAAAGAGGCATAAAAGTGGTCCCTCTGCCTCCCAGTGATTTGGCCCAAGCCACCATGTGCCACCATCAGCTGTCTGTGATGCCAGGCTCCCTGCAGGCACTGTGATGGTAAAGGCTTTGGCACGCCAGGAAAACAGGCAGGACTTTGGGATTTTTGGGTTTGTGGGTGATCTGGAGATCTTTTGAAAAAGGAACGATTTGGCATTGAAGTAGAAAGAGGAGTTTATAAAAGAGTGGTGTTTATTTGTGCATCCATGGCTTCAAAGGAGCATTGCGTTCCGGGTCGAAAGGGCTTGGCTGGGGCTGCGAGTTCAGCTTTGTTTCCAGCCTGTTCTGCGGGTTGCATTTAATTGCGCTGTTGCACGATGTTTTCATGCTATTTTAAGAAAGCGTGTGTACTCATCAACATTATCAGGGAAACACAGATTCCCAGAAGTACCCCTCGTCGCAAAGGAGCGGACAAACCTCCCCAAATATCCCGAGCGAGTAGGCTGATCCGCCTCCCCCTCCCTACAGCTGCCCGG
This sequence comes from Polioptila caerulea, assembly GCA_013397295.1. Taxonomy (NCBI): domain Eukaryota; kingdom Metazoa; phylum Chordata; class Aves; order Passeriformes; family Certhiidae; genus Polioptila; species Polioptila caerulea. Next base: position 558,976 of record VYXF01011287.1, read on the forward strand.
CCCTCTGCCCTCCTTGTGCCCCCCATCAATAATCTGCCTGCTTTCGCCAGCAGTGACGCTTATCGGAAAGGGCAGCTCAGTGAACTGGCAGGGACGTGACTCGAAGGTCATCCGGGGATCCCCAGCCACGGGCCAGCCCACCCTGAGCCTCCGGGCCAGCCCGGGGGCACAGGGCTGGGAATCAGCCCCACCACCGCCTGGGGAGGGAGAAGAATAGGGTAAAGAGAGGGCAGAAAGAGAGAGAGAGCACAAAAGAGCTTGAGGCACTTAAATAGCGCTTGGGATGGTTGTTGTGCTGGGGCCTGGGCCCTTTTGGATGCTGTTGCTGATATTTTTAAACGAGCTGACGGCCCCGGTTCTAGAGGATTATGTTCAGTAGCGACTTGCTGTCCCTGCCAGTAGGCACAAACAAATAGCTTATTACATCGGGGCCAATGTTATCGAAATGGCTTTAAAAAAGCAGTCAGCTTTAGTCTCCCTCTGCTCATTAGAAACTGTGGTTAATCACTTGCTGTGAAAAGGCTCACCACCAACTTGCTTACTCCTCCAGCCCTTCTTTTCTGCCCTTCTCACAAGTAAATCCCTTATTCAGCAGGTCCGTCCCCCTGCCATCAAGTAATTCCGTATGCCTGCCACCCACTCTGCCTGGATTAACCTCAGGTGGTCACTACATTGCACAGTTCTTGAAAAGCACTGCCTCTGAGCAACCTCTTTTTGCTTTTTATTCTTAAGCCTGGGTTTTAAAATCCCTCTGTGTATCTTGAACCTGCAAGACTCTTTCCCCCCAGGCTCTGCTAGCAGTTTAATAGCCTCTTGTTTCTCTAAGTCCCTGCCTTACCAAGCTGGATGTGTGAAGAACGGTGATGGGGAGGCAATGACTTCTGGCTCTCCAGCTGTGCCAGGCACCTTCTCCACTGGCTGCTGGCGCTGACAGCAAGGGCTGCTTTCTCATAATCCTTGGTCCATTGGGTGTGCTTGGTGGCACCCGCCTGAGCTTTCATGCCACCGGAGCCCAGATGTGCCTTGCACCCTCTGCCAGCCACCCCACAGCCTTGTCCAGATGTGGTAATGGAGGTCTCTCTGCACAGCAAAGTAGGTCTTTCTTTCTGACGTTTAATTGGACAACTGCTGTGGCCACAGCCCCCAGTATGGAAATCTTTTGGGCTTCCAAATGCTTTATGCTTTTATTGTCTAGTGCTTGGTGTCCAATCCTTGCTCTGCTGGAGGAGGCAATGGCTGAGTGAGTTTGGCTGTGAGGAAGGCAGGAGAGCTTAACGTGTACTGTGACTGGAAAAGAAGCCTAGGATTTTGAATGTTAGAGCTGCCTGATGTCAAGTGATGGTACTGGCATCCAGTGTGGGAACATTCTGATCTCCTCTCTGGTCCACCTGATTAGTTTACTAAAAGCACCGAGAGAACAGCTAGCGAATGACGTAAATAAGGCTCTGGCCCCAGTGTGCTGCTAATGTAACCACAGTGGCTCAAAGCTCTGCCCAAACCAGAAAGACTTTCCTTCTGCAAGGTGCTGTAGGCAAATTTGCCAGGAATCACTGCCCCTTGACAGCGTTTGGTGGAAGGAGCAGGGTGGGGTTCCACACCTCACAGGGTATCCACAGATGCAGTGAAACCTCTGACTGGATTTCCAGGAAAGTCCAGGGTCTCACTGATAACAGGAAGGAAAACTAGATCAGAGGGAAACATTAGAAATGCCTTTAAACAGAGAAACCAGTGAGACTCTCACATATGCTCTAGAAGCAATAATGTCTTGGGGGAGTGCAGGAATTCTGTTTTGTACTGCAAAGTCTCAGCTACTGGGACATGATCTTTATCTGTGTCACTGTGAGCCTGCAAGACCTCCTCGGTGGAATGGAACTGCCTGCAAAGGCTTGGCTGCAAACGGTAGTGTGACATTCACTGAATCCCAGTGACAGGTGAGGAAGATGGTCCATTTCCCTTCCAGCCATCCTCTGGCTCGGTTATGGTGTTTGCTGCTGCTTACCCAGGAGATGATTAACAGAGCTGCCAGCAAAATGTACCTGCTTTGTTCACAACTGCTCTTCACCTGCTCCTCACAACTGGTGCCTCTGGTTTGGAATGGTTTCCTGAATTTGTAGAGCTTCTCTGATGTCCTCTGCTGAAGCTTCAGATCCCACACCGGGAAATTCAGCCTTTGGCTCGGCTCCCTTTCAGGCAATACACAAACCTGTGGCACTTGTGACAAGCACCAAAGAGGGAGGCACAAGAGAGACGCGGTGGCAGCATCCATGAGCCACCATTCTGGCTGGTCCCCAAGCCTCCAGTGCTACTTGAAGCAGCAGAGAGAGCCACCCACCCTGTGCCTGCCTAGGACGTGTTGTGCAGCTGGGCAGTAAGGGCAGCCCTGGGGCTTTGGGCACAGGGACTGATTTTTGCCTTTTGGCTGCTTTCAAAGGCGTCACTCGGCGCTCACGGCTGGCATGGTGGCACGTGGAGGTCCTGCTGCAGGTCATACAGAGGTGCTCAGCAGCAGCCTTGTGCTGGCACATGGGGAAATGCCCTGGCACCAGGAGCCGGGGCAGCGCCGGGAGCGGCTGGCGGGGCTGGCAGCGCTCAGCAGGGGCAGGACACGGGGGGAAAAGCCACGTGAGACCTCAGCTCAGGCTTCCCCGGTTTCCAACGGGATTATCCTGCACGGCAGCATTGTTAAAGCCGTTTCAGTCTTTCATTAAGTGCATTGCAGTGCAGCTGCTCATGGAGTTACAGAGGGTGTGCAAAGCTCCGCTCTGACTCCTGGAGTCAGAAAAAGAAATACAAATCACTTTTTTCCCCACAACGGTGCGGACATTTTCCGTCAGTGAATTCACACAAAGTGACTCACAACACCTTACTTGGGATGTTCCTTATACCCTAGACCAGAGTATCTCCTGCAGCCTCCCTGAAGCCGGTGAGACAGCAGCACAAGCAGTCTGGGGTTTGCTGCCGGAGCACACGTGGACCTGTTTTGGCCGAGGGAGGAGGAACACACGGGACAGCGAGGCCCCTTTGCTTGGCAGCCTGCGTGCGACTCCGGGCCAGGCGTGCGAGGAAGGACAGGCAGCTTTAAAACCTTCCTCTGCCGCTGAGGCAGCTGGGGCTGGCCTGATGCCCGAGTGTAAACGAAAGCAGCTTCACAACTGGTTTAATTTATGTCCGATTGCCAGTAGCCCGGGGGCATTTCTGTCAGCCGAGGCTCAACCAGCTGTAACAGCATCCTGGTTTCTGCTTCTCCCCTCGGTGCTCTCTGCTTTTGCTAGTGGCCGAGTGGGATCAGTGTGCATGTGGCCCCAGTGTGGGTTCTTCTCATCAGACCATCTTCAGCACATCTGTGCTGCTCACCTTGCTATCTTCTGGCCAGGTTACAGCCTGTACTTCCACCCTGCTGTATGGAAAGCACTTTCTTCTCATATTTGTGACGGTGCTTCACAATCTGTATCTGTACATGTGACGTAAGCAGCGAACTCCTCTGCAAACCTCCTACAAATCACCCTGGAGTAAAAAAGCCCAATCACAAAGACTACAAAGAAATATGAAAAGACTGTCTGAAACTCAGAAATAGACGATATACAGTAATTTTTCCTGTCTCTCTGCTTTTGCTGGAATTAATCAACAATCTCTGCCTGCAATTGCTGGGAGTAATTTATTTCAAGAAATGCAAAGAAAGAACATTTAGGATAAATATTTAAATTTCCTTTTCCAGCCCATCCTATTCTCAATCATTGTTTGTGTTTAATTCAGTCAACTATGAATAAGCTGATGCTCGTTCTCTGTGCTCTGGATATTTACATATTTTTTTTTCTCTACTGAATCTCTGATCCCCTAAGTCTTTCTTGGGTGGGGAAGGAATTATGTGAGTAAAATTTCCTTGAAGACTGAAAGCTGGGTGAGGATAGGGTCACCCAGGACATGAAGAAACCCTTACAGACAGGTTTGGTGCTCCCAAATGCTTGTGTCTAGCTGGGCCTTTTTGATTTACTCCCCCTTTGCTTGGGATGGTGAAAGTAGTGGTATTGAGGACAAGAGCACAGTGTGAGCAAAAATTCAAGAAAGCTTGGTTCTGGAAGATGTATGTGTGTCAAGCTGTATGGAGAACATAAAAAATGAGATTAGAGTTTGATGTAAAAAAAACCAAACAAGCAAAAGCTTTAGTGTTGTGGAAACTATTTAAAAATATTTTGGATTTCTTTTACTGGAAAATTACATAAATTGAGCTGTGGGAATAATCAAACAAACAAAAAAAAAATTAACCTCAAAGGCAGAGCTTCATGTCTTTTAAACTGAAAAGTCCAAAAAGATGAAGAAATGAGTACAAAGAATTAATTCTAATCTGTGATGTTCATGTATGTGTTGGTCATGGGTTTCCCCCAGCTTCCTGCAGCCAAACATGGATATAAACACAGTCTGGACGGGCCCAGGCTGACCCCCTGCCTAACCTGTGCTGCCCCACCACGGCTGCGCTTCCCACTTTGGTGAGCTCTAATTAGCTCCTGCCAACAGAGGTTTGAACTGGAGCGGGCTGGGGGAGAGTAATATATAAACTTTAAAGGCAGCTCATCCACCACGTGCAATTTGTATTTTACACCTCATGAATTTTAACAGCTAAAGTTATAACTTCACTGTAACCCTCTGTGTGCCGGCACCTCTGCCTTGGCGGTCAGGGGACAGAGGCTGCATCACAACTGCAGCTTGCCTGGCTCAGAGAGGCTTTCCCTGCATCCCTGCCCTCCCTCGGCCAGCAGGGCCAGGCTGAAGCTGCAGCTTTCACTGCCTTCTCCCCCAGCTCCAGTGCTGCAGCAGTCAACAGCAATTCCTTTTCTTTTCTTCTCCTAAAAGACGTTAACCACTTGTTCAAGCCCTTCCTTTTATGCTGAGTATTAGAGTAGCAAATGCCCTCCAGATACCACTAAGCGGCTGCTTAAAAACAAAATAACAAACATAAAAACACAGATGACTGCAGCACAGAGTTAAAAATCTCTGCACTGCTGGCAGGTTTTGCAGAAAGCCATAGCTGGACGGGTACATGCTTGATCTTCTGCGACTGTCATTTACACTGTCATTAAAAGTCGATGTTGTGACTCCATAACAACATCTCAAAACACTTGGTGGAATCAGAAAGAAGTTCATGTTTTACAACATGAAAACTGCACATGCAGGTGAGAGCTGGGACCTCTGCTCCCCAGTGGTGTTTCATTACGGCACTGAAACTATTAAACCAATTTCCTAGCGCTTGGGTGTGAGGTGCTTGTTGGATTTCCCTAGCTGAACAGACCAGCTCAGAAGCCTGCAATTCATTAAGCAAGTTATCAGGCAACAGCCTCCCCTGCTCTCTCCTTGGCGTGCCTGCAATCCCTAACTTACAGCTTGGATTTTTTCCAGTTTAGTATAGCAGGATTCCCTTTATTTGGGGCCATGATGCCCCAGCAGGTGAATTAGTTGAGTGTGAGTCTCTTTGTGAGCGGGGGGTGACAGTGCTGCCCTCAGTCGTGTGGATTCAGCCTCTTACCAAGCCCTCTGCAGCCCCTGGGGACGGCTGTAGATGAATCAAGGTGTAGCTGCGGCAGCCAGAGCTCTGCTGGGACCGTGTCCTGTGCTCTGTGGCAGAGTTATCAGCCGAGCTGACAGCAGTGGGAGCTGGCTGAGAGCGAGCTAAGCTGTCTGCAGGGCATGGTGCAGATGTACCCTGTGGTCAGCCAGCTTGATGTGTGCTGTCAGACCTAAGTAAGCTGTCAGCCCCTTAGCCAAGACACACGAGCTAACATCCTAAAGCAAGACAATGCTTTAAGACATCCTAAGGTCTTAAAGGCAGGACATTGTGTTCCTTAATGCAACCCAAACCAGCCAAATCTGGCTTAGGCTTGCACATCAACACTCCCTTTCAGTGGGCAGCAACAAGGATGTGTTCCCAACAGTCCTTTATGTCCTGTTGCCACAGAGCTGTACTGGGCTATTTTAAAATTTTCAGTCTTTATGCAGGTTTTGTGGTGAAGGGGCAGAGCCTGAAAACTGCTGCTGAGGCTTTGCTTTCCTCTGCTGTGATGTGGAGGACTCTCAGGAGCAATTGGTGGGCCAAGGATTCAGAGCCACTGCCTATAGAATGGGGAGGCACGAGTTACCATACAGAGTGAAGGTGTCAAAGTGGTACAAGAGGTCAGTTTTTACCATCTCTGATCAAACCTAGAATTGCCTGACAAACTGAGCCTCATGCTGCCATACACATGCCTTGATGATTTTGCAGGAGGCTGTGCTGACTGCTCGTACATCCAGCTGCTGCCTGATCTACCCATCATGAATGAGAAGCAGGAAAAATTGGCTTGTGCTGAGGTCTGTGCGGCTGCAGCTGGATGGCTTCCGATGCCGAAGTTTGCCGGGCAGCCGCCACGGCATGGCACCCTCCCAGGAACACCCTTCCCAGGGAAAAATCTGGTGTTTGGAAGCATTGCAGTCAGGCAGGGACAGACTCACGCTCCCCTTTGTCTCTCCTTTTGCCCTTCCTTTGGGTGAGGTGATGACAGGGGATGACAAAGGGGCTGCGGATGCTCGTCTGTGCCGGGCTGTGCTGTGCACTTAGGCTGGCGCTCAGTAGTGCGGGAAGGCCTTTTCTTCCAGGCCTTTGCATTTGCAATTTGAATTTAATCCCGTGAGCTAAAGATAGCTCTGGCTCGCCTATTGTTCCTCCAGCTGGCAACAGCTTTATTTCTTTGATGCTTTCAGTTCTCGGTCGTTTCCAAGGAGCTGACAGACACTTCGAACACAGAGCCTGTCCCAGCACCGTGTCATGCTGGTCACCGCGTTCACTCTCCTGGCCCTCCCTTCAGTGCTCAGCTTCCCACTGGCAAGGTCTCCTGCAGACACTGCAGGTCTCCCTCTTGCTGGCACGGGCTGACTTCAGGGCTGCTCCCCAGTGGCTCCTCCAGGAGCAAGAGTTCTCCTCAGGAGCAGATCTTTCATAAAACTTGCTCAGGTATTTGTTAATTGGTCTCACTGCCATTACTCCATCGGAAAAAGTAAGTGATGTGATCCTTTCCTACATTCTTGGCGGCTGTTTGGGTTCATCTGTGTACCTCTCTGCTCCACCTTTATTGTGTATCTCTCTGGTAAGAATTCAGTCATCACTTTTTTTAGGATCTTTCACGTCAGACAAGGAAAGGCAGGCTCTGCAAGGTCGCTGAATGCATGTTTGTTTCTCAAGTAGTTGGAACAATGATTTGAAGTGGATTAATATTGGCAAGCTCTTATTTTTGTTTAGGTTTGTATGTGGTTTATGTGCATAGCACATATATTCATCATATGTGTCATACACATTATGCTGTGTATGTGATTTGGTATCTTGTAATCTCAGAGACAAAAATGGGGTACCTTTCCAAAAATTGAATTTGGGATTGCTCCATGCTAATTTGTGTCGTTAATTAGCTATAGCAGGCAGCCAATAAAGGAACACAAATGATTTCAGGTTCCTTAGGAAATATGCCAATACGAATGCAAATACTGATTTAGATGTGGAATTTTCGCGGCGCCTCTTGGTGAAACTCACTCATTAAATTTAACAAATTTCATGCCGTGGTTGCAGGCTGCTGGTGAACACTGTGTGACCTGGAAGAGGGAGAGCGCTGGAACGGTGAGTCCCTCCCTGGGCAGCTCCCATCCCGCCGGCAGGAAGAGTGGGAGAGCCCTGCCCGGCCGTGGGCATCCTCGCAGCCCCGCAAGCCGCAGCGGAGATTTCCCGGCTCCGTCAGGAAGCGCTGCTGGTTCGCACGGCTGGCACGCTGCCCGAAGGGCTGCCGGCTGTCGGCAGGCACGGAGCCACAAGGAGCTGCACGGGACGTGAATGCAAAAGACAGTCGACAGGGACACTGCCTTTCCTGCAGCAGAAAAAGCCGTTCCTGCGTGGAGGTGATATTGCAAAAATCAAACTCAGCACAAGGGGAAATCTGCCACTGGATTCCCAGGTAAGCTAAAGGAAGTATATTGGGCAAGTAAACTGAGGGGAATAAATGCAGCCTTTCCCCCCTTTTCTGGAGATAGTTCTAATGCCACAGAAGTCTGCATGTGAGAGCATGACATCAACACTGCATTTAAATATTTCTCTGCCCTCTGTCCTGCCCCAGTTCCTGGTTTGGGACAGAATGAGGATCTCAAATAAAAGCACACTGCAGCAGAACACCAACTGTTCGGAAAACTGGCCATGAAGGATTGTAGACACTTCAGCAGAGTGGAAGGAGGAGATGAAAAGTTTTCCAGGAGAGGGTTACTGAGTGGCCTTAGGGATGGACAGACTCCAGAAGCATCAGTTATTCACTTGAGCATGTGTGTTTTGGGCTTTGAACATCTTACAGTCAATCAACTGGGAGTCAGATCTCCCCATGAAGACGCTAGGACTTCTTCCCACACAGCTGCTGAAGTGCTCTTCTCCAAGTTCGAGGAGTGTCAGACTGAGAGGAGCTGTGTTTTGTCGCTGAAGTCAAAGGAAGCAGACACAGGAAGTCTTGATAAAGTTGTCAGTGGATGGTCATCCACATCAGATAGAATCTGAGTATCCCCAGGGTACTCCAGGAAATGTGTGCATCTGTGTTCACTGCTGTGCTGGGTCCATGCTTGACCTCTGCAAGTACATCCACTTGGTACGTCTTAAAAGAAAAACAGCATGTTGAAGTAAATTTTGATCATCTGTACTACCTGTGGGACCTGAAGCCTTCCTGTAAGAGGATTCTGAAGCTCTGATTTAAGGGATGAAATAAAACTGTTTGTGAAGGCAGAGTTTGCCCCTGTGTTTTAGGCAGAGTGACACTGATGATTTTAATTGCATGTCCCCTTGGGGGAAGCAATGACAGCAACTCCATTGATTGGACTTCAGTCTGTGGTCAGTAGCTAGCACAAAAATGTAAGAGGAAGAAGACATGTCTGACAGAAATAAAAATAAGGGTTTTGTCCCTGTTGGGAGACTTGTGGAAGACATTTATTAGTGACACTGGGCAAGCCAAGTCTGCACTACAGGGGCCTATACTGGGCAGGTTGCAGACCCATGCAGACAGCAGTATGAGGGAACATGCTGAGAAGCCTCATGATGTCGGTGTTGTGCTCTGGGGGACATCCTTAAGGAGAGAACCTCCCTACCTGTCAGAAAAAGAGATATAATTTTGTTTGTCACAGGAGATTAAAGGCACTATGGTACAGGAGAGAAACCCATCACCTCAATAATGATAGCTGTTGCAATTCCTCTGGAGGCCATCTAATGCAGCTCATAAATGGGGTTCCAACATCTGAAGGGACATAAGAATTACTTTACATTCCTCTTCTTATTTTATGCTATTAATAAAGCAATTTTATTATTACTCTACCTGCTGTTGTGCCTTCCTTATTGACATCCAGGGAGACCCCTGCATCTCCCTGTGCAGAATGTCCTCTGGTGCACCTTGAAGTCCCTCAGAGGGGCTGGTTCATGAGGAGCTGGTCCAGGGTCTTTCAGTCTGAAGAAGACTGGGGTTTGCTCATTCTGTGACAGGAGCTCAGCTCAGGGAGCACAGCAGTCAGACTGCAGGCAGAGTGCAGGCAGCTCACTGCTACTTCTTGTGTGTGTGACAGGAGCCAGGGTGAGAGGCCATGGCAGCGTACCAGGGGCTGGACAGCTGGATTCAGGCAAGGGGGCCACTAATTCAACCTTCTCACCTACGAGGAGAAACAGCTGCTGCTGCCACTGCAGACAGAGCGCACAGCAAAGCCATGGTGTTGGCTTCCCAGCCTGGGTGATCCTCCCCCTCCTGGGCTGCTGCCTGCCAGGATGAGTCACGATTGCTGCTGGAGCCGGGGCTTGGTCCCATGCCAGGAACGCACTCTGGAGGGAGACCACAGAGAAATACGGAATAATTTGCAAATCCATAAAAAAAACCCATCGCTTCCCAGCGCGGGTCTCTCAGCAGGTGCCAGAGTGTGTTTGTAGCAGGTGTCACCTGCCTGTGTGTGCTCCTGGGGGACAGGCCCCTGTGCCAGTGACCTGGCAGGCCCGTGCTGAGCTGGGGATGGGCTGTGAGTGCCAGAGCACGCTGATGCCAGGGGCTGCCTGTGCACGGGATGGGGCTGCTCCCACCACAGGGCCTCGCGAGCCATTAGTCAGGGCACGTGTGGTGATGCTGTGCCATCAACGGAGAGGAACCCCACTAGCCATAAAATGGCATGGAAGACCCCCAGGAGTCTTGTAGAACAGAATGGCAGAGTGTAATGAATAGTCAGACATATGGTAAAAATGAATTAATGTCGAGTTGCCATCCACTCTGCCATTTTTTGCTTTCAGTTTCCCCGCTGTGCCTGTCTCCTGGCATCACTGAATCTTGATTCAGGGAGAGGCAGCCAAGTAGCTTCCTGTGAAGCCAACATCACATCCTAAGTTGGCCAACAACTTGGTAGTGCTTTCTCCTGTCTCCGTCTGGCTGGGACTCTCTTGCCTGGCCTGGTAGAGGGTGACCCAGCCCCAGAGGCACAGGTCTGTATCTCTTCCCCTCTGGCAGGGAGCCACCTGCCCTCGGGAGATGCCAGCTGATGGTGAGCACAAGTGCCTTCAAGCAGAAGCTGCCGTGAGCATGTGAAAACAATTCCTGAATCTCGGGTCTCACAGCTGAAGAAGCAGGAGGTTCACCTGGAGCTCCTGGAGAGCCCTGTGACTGCCGTGCAATGGCTTGTCTGCTGGGGAATGCTGGCTGTTTCAGCAATGTCCTGATAAAGAGGAAAGTTTCAGCCTGGTGGAGCAGACTTAAGGGAATGACTTTTGAGAGCCTGATGCCTTGCTATAGGCAGCACCAGTGCAGATGTGTGTGTTTGTGTGTATATGCATGTGCTTGTGTGAATGCACATCTGCATGTGCACACCTTGAATAATCCTAATTTTCCCACCAAGAAACAAAAGGCTGCCATGTACCATGAGTCAGTTTACAAACTCTAAAAACATTATAAAAACCTTGCATAATCCAAGAACAGGACGGGGCAGAAAAGGGCAGAAATATTATATCCATCCTCTGCCTTCCTGCTGCAGCCTTTTAATCCACGAGCATCTCTTCTTGTGCTGCACACAGCACAGATGGGCTTTCTCCAAAATGAGTGTGCTGCCTCTTTGCCCTTGGAACCGCTGCTATGTCTCAGTTTGACCATGCCTCAGGGGTTAAAGCAGAGGGGCAGGAGCACAGCTGGGGGCCTGTGCCGGCCGGGAATGCTCTCTGCCTGCCGGCGTCCTGGAGGAGCGGTTCGATGGCAGCAGGGCAGGCTGAGGCAGGCGTTTGCACGTGTCTGTGAATGTACGGGCGCATTCGTGCCACAGAATAAGGAAATGCTTGTGCTAAAAGAGCGAAAGAGGAGCTACAGCCTGGGGACACGTATTTGGCTGCAGCCACACCTCTTCTTGCTCCTGGGTACCTCCATCCTGGAGCGGGGAGCAGCGCACCCGCTTCCCTCACCACAGCACCCGCAGCCCCTTGCAGTCCCTGCGACGCTGTGCGGTTTTAATCAAGGCTCCTCGCTGAAAGCAAGCTTCCTCTTCTTCAGGAAAAAATCCTCTCTGACTTAAAAAACAGCTGTCGCAGTACAGATCCTATTCTTGGATTTCTTGGAAAAAAGGGAGTGCTTGTAGGGGCTAAAGGGCAGGAGACGTGGGTCGGGTACTTGCGCTCTGCTGCTGGCTCAGCCGCTGAATTCTCACATGATGGGAGGCAAGTCACTTATTTTTTATATTATATAGGACGAGGGGAGAGATAGGAAGAGAAGAAGAGGACAGTGCTATTAAGCAACCTTTGTGAAGCGATTTAAAATCCACAGTGGAAAAAGCCATAAATGTCACATCACATTCATTACAGAGCAGCAGCGGCTGTGGCCGTGGCTCGCAGCGAGTCGCTGTGGCCGGGCCAGCCTTACCAGGCTGCTCCCCTGCCGCCAGGATCTGTCCCTCCCACTGCTGCCTCCCGAAGTAATTTTTATTATCCAGCAATCATGTGTGACCCTGAGATATTTTTAATGCCTGCATTTTTACTGCTGCTCTTCTGCAGGCGCGGGGCTGTTCAGCCAGGCAGCGTGGCCCTCCCTGCCGCTGCTGTTGCTGCTGCTGCCTCCTCCTCCTCCTCCTCCTCCTCCTCCTCCTCCTTTGGGCTCCCGGGCTCCTTCCCTTGCGCAGGCAGCCTGCTCCTGCCGCCCACAGCAGAGATCAGACGCAGCGGCAGCTGGGGAAACAATTGGGTGCCAAATTAGAGCGGCTCTTCAAGTAATTGACTGATGGAGCCGCTCTCCTACTTAAAATAATAATAATAATAATAATAATAAAATTTAAAAAAAAGTAAAAGCCCCAGTTTCGCAGTATGAGTCACCGGGGCGGCTGTGCTCTGAGCTGTTTAAAAGTCAGACCATGTGGAGGTCAGGGGATGGAGCTGTTTTGCTCTGCGCTGCCCAAGGCTGGCTCCTCTCCTGGGAAAAGCCCAGGGTTTGCCCGGCCATGCTAGGGCAGAGCTGCGAGATGCTCGAGTGATGCAACCGAGCCGCACGAAACTCATCTCCCCTCCGCGGCTCCCCCGGGCGCGGGGTGAGAACCCCGACAGCCGCAGACATCCTCGGCTGCAGACACCGACAGCTACAAGACAGCTCCTGAAGGGATGTTTTACTCAAGCAGTCAGGAGGGAAAATTTCATCCAGACCTGGGCTGACCTTGCATCCCCCCTGCTCCTTGTAGTGGTGCAGCCGGAGCGCTGTGGGCTCCAACTAATATCATGGGTCCTGCCAGCACCCTGAACGACAGCCCTGGCAGTGCTGAGCCCTTCCAGGCATGGAGGACGGTAAATCTGACCTTAACTGCTCCTAAAAGACCACGAAGATGAGTATTCCCCGACGCTTCCCCTCCATCATTTACATTTTAATGGCTTTCTCCAAAGAAGTAAGGCTAGAGAAGCCAAGTAGCAGCAAGTTTCACATTATCCGGGAAGTGGGGCTGCAGCAAAACCTCCTGATATCCCAAGACACACAAGATACAGAGATTATCTTTGTAGTTCATGCAGCACTGTGTGGGCAGTCGAAGCCAGCAATGACACTCTCACTCATCCTCTTTCCCACACTCCCAAGGAAAGTGGGGAAAACCTGTACTGATTGTATTTTGGTTGTACTTACTTTGTATTGGGATACAGCAGTCAGCAGCCATACTGCTTGAATTCACAATGTCTCTTGGGGTGGAGGCCTTCATGTGTCTCTGGTCCCTAGGTCTGTTTGAAGTTTTAATACTTTTCTGGTCCCTAGACTTATTTTCTTATCCAGAGATAACTCCAGTATTGTCCCTAACACATAGCTTTTACAAAAGAGGGCTACAAATTGAATAACCGTTTTGCTGGGTGTGNGAATTCATAATGTCTCTTGGGGTGGAGGCCTTCATGTGTCTCTGGTCCCTAGGTCTGTTTGTAGTTTTAATACTTTTCTGGTCCCTAGACTTATTTTCTTATCCAGAGATAACTCCAGTATTGTTCCTAACACATAGCTTTTACAAAAGAGGGCTACAAATTGAATAACCGTTTTGCTGGGTGTGGAAATAATAATTATAGGAAGTTTACAAAGATACTGAAGTTTGTTAAAGAAATGTATGGTATGAAAAAGAGAAAGATTTCTGCATGTTGCAGGTATTGTCATTATTATAAATTAACCTGGCATTTATGAAAATATGTAAGCAAGCAAATCTACTTCAGGGAGCTGGCCAAAACCCTCTTCGAGTGTCAAAGAGGTGACTTTGAGTGTGGTGACTTGTTTAAGGAGTAAGGATGTCCTTTACTGTGCTGTGCCTTGTCTCCCAGCTCAACTCTCAAAGGAGTGAGAAATGCCAGGTCCAAAACAGGCTGGTCTTTCCTCACTCCTTGGTATCAGTCTTCTCATCTGGAGCAATGATCTGGAGCAAAATACAGAACAAAAATTCTGCATGGGTTTCCCATACAAAACTCAGGAAGGCTATGCAGCATTCAGAAGCCTGGCTGCAGACAAACCAGGGTGTAAGACTGTGGCTGTGGCCAGTACACCTTTGTGGGCTGTCCCCAGATGTCACCTGCTCTTTGCCTTCCAGGGGCTTTTTCCTCACCCCGCGCTGTGTCAGAGCAGTGTGCCCCCATCTTGCTGTTCCCAAAGCCCTTTGCAGCTTGAAGTGTTTTGATTTAGGCTTTTTTTCTTTTTTTGACCTGTCAGAGCAACCCAGCTAACATGGGCAGCAAAGCCAAGCAGCCAAGTGCCTTCTTTGAGTGCTCGTTTCCTCATCTCTGATGCCTAACCCTTATATATTTTTTATGGAAGGTTGTGCTGCTGGTGCAAAGGCACCTCCTTGCCTTGCCCCAGATCTGATTGTTTCCTCCAGCTTTGCGTACAACAGGGTTAATAAGAAGCTGGTAATTCCCCCCAGCCAGTGTGGAAACCTGATCAGGAGCCAGCAGTGAGAGGGAGGTGAGGCAGGGATTAGTCCTCTTCAGGAGGCGGCCTGGAGGGAATGCAGATTCCTGGCCCCATTCTTAGCACGGGGAGGGTTTGGGTAGTTCCCTGTGTAGTTCCAGTGCAGACCCCCCAGCAGAAGAATGTGCATCCTTGGCTGTCCAGAAAGAGATTATGGCACATCTCTGGGACTCGTCCACATTTCGCCAGTGAAGAGAATTTATGGTCTCATGGAGTTGGGTTGTGGGGTGGGAGTGGCTGATTTTGCCTGTATGCCAGCTCCACCAGATGTCTGCCCTCTCTTCCTGTGTGGATGGGGAGAGTGGCTGTGTGTAAGTCTGTGTGAGAGAACGGAGCGCTGGCTCATGCTATTTCCTCCCTTCCCTTGGGGCTTGACTGGGTCCCATTTTTTTTCTCTGCTGCCGCTCTAATAAAAAAAAAGTGGCACAGCCAATTCTCTTGAACCTGAACGCAAAAGGAAGGAGGCAGGGAGTGAAAAATGTGAAATCAAATGGGATTTTTTTTTCCAACCAGCTGCAGTCCCCGGGGAGTGGGGCTGGGAACACTGTGGCTGTCTCTGGCAGCAGGTTGGGGGCAATAGTTACTCATACAGGAACCAGAGCAGGAGTGCTGCTCTCCCCCTCTGAGGGAGCTTGTTACCGCCTTGAGTTTGCTTAAAATACAGCTCTAATTACCTGTTTAAACAATAGCTCTGTCCCTTCCTTGGTCTATGAAGACTGCACACATTTTAATTATTGGGAAGACCTTGGCCATTCACCTTTCTGAGGTATTTAATGCTTCCAGTCAAATGCCTGCCCTGATGTACTCTGTTACTACGCCACCTCTCGAACTCTCGCTGGTGGAAAACTGCAGGATGTCACTGGTGAAACGACATTCTCTGGCAGATATTTTTCTGCATAATCATGGTATTTGGGTTAATTTTGCTTTGCTAGGCACATTAGTCTTTGGCTCCTAAAGAAGAATATGCAGGCCCTCCTCCTGCCTTTCCTTTCCCTCTGTGCACACATGAAAAATAGGGCTTAGATTGTATCTGAATGTGAGATAATATTCTAGTCCTGTAAATGGATACCAAACCTGTTCCTGGGAGAGGAACACCTGTTTTAGAGACAGTGCATCTAGCACGGAAAGGGCCTCTCATTTTCCTCTGCCCAGACATCAATCCACCCACCCCAGCCTTGTGTCTTCTCCCCACAAAGCCTCCCATTTTGGGTATTTTTCTTTTCCTAGCATGTAGTGGGCTGGGAAACGCCTCCAATCACAGCGCGGCGCAGCAGGAGATCCTGCTGAGTTAAACGCCCGGAGGCAATGGAAGCGCTGCCGTCCCCGGGCAGACAAACCCGGCTTTCCCAGGACTCCCACGGGAGCCTTATCATCAGGAGAGATGCTGCAGCTAACAGGCATCCTTCCTCAAGGGTCCTTTCCTCACGGATGCTGGGTGAGCAAAAGCTGGGATACCCTGGGATCCAGAGTCTCAGTGGCTGCCCCAGCTGCTGGCAGTGACACAGGGCAAGGGTAGAGCTATTGCCAGCAGGCAGCAGCTTCTTCTGGATATCCATCAGTGTGTATGGGAAAGCATCCCACTGCCACACTGGGCCCAGGTGATGAAAGGCTGGCAAGAAAGCTTTGCTTCAGCCGAGTGCCTGAGAAGGGGGTCAGGATGCTCAGAAGAGAAGACACAAATTTATAGTCAGAGAGAAGGAGGAGGCCAAACACTGCCCAGCCCTTAAGTCTCGTAAGTCTCAGCCTCTGAAACCTTGAAACTTGTCTGTGAAACCTTGTCTGTGAGGTTCGAGCCAGCCAGCTGGGAGGAACCCAGAGTAAACGCAGCAAGCTGCCCGGAGGGTCTGGAGCTGTAAATCTCCATAGCCTGGATTTAAAGAGCTGCCAGAACTTTTCACGAGGTTAGAATAGTACTGGGGAGGCGGCAGAGGAGCACCTGGCTGTTTCTTCCTCTCTTCTCTGCTGTCCTGCCTCTTGGGGTTTTTGCCTTTCCTTCAGGAGTTGGTGAAGTTTAATGGAGACTTTTGGGGCTGGAAGATACTGCTCTGATTTAGGGTAATTGCCTGTATGTCATGATTCAGCACATCAGCTGAGCACTCGTCCACCTCTGGACATGATTAACTGGGGATGATTAACTGTAAAGACCACAGGGATTTTCCATGGGACTTAGGCATGTGCTTCCCTGCTATGCAGGCCACAGTTCCCCATTACCACTGCCGACTTCGGTGGGGTTGCTGGAGAGCAAATGGAAGAATTCAGGTCTTTTGTATCAGATCTCCCTTTGTTTTTATCTGACGGCTGAAATTGCAGAGCTGGAATATTTCAAAATATTTTCTCAGCTGGCTATGAAACACGAGGGTTTCTTTGGGGGGAACGGCTCATTTATTCTCCAGCCAGATCAAGCACCTCCAGCTAATGATGAAGCATCACGACACATTGAAGCCCTGCTAATGGCAGCGTCCTGAGGAGTGAAGATAAACAGTCCTTGCTGCCGCATGGGGGGACGCCGATCCCTCCCCTCCGCTGATGACAGAGGGATGAGTAAAGGAAAAGGGGAGGAGAAAAAAACGTGCTGCTCTGGATGCCCCAGTTTTCTTGTGCCTTTTTTTTTTTTTCTTTAAATATATATTATTTTATTAATACGTAGTAGCCTTACCAAAGCTAAGCAAAGAATCCCTTTCATCCGCTGGTCTGTTTTCTACCTTTGATGGCCAGCCTTTCATTTCACTTTGAGGTATCCCCGCTCAGAAAGCGCCTTGCTGCCTAGCCAGCACATTTGTTCCTCCCTGGCCGGATGCAGATGTGACCAATTTGCTTCCCCGACACAATGCGAGTAGGAGCAGAGGCGGAGAGGGGAGGAAGGTCTGCGGAGCCCAGTCGCGCAGCAGAAGGCAGCGAGGAGAGCGCCGCGCTATTTATTCCCCGGCTTCCACCGGGGTCTTTAGTGTCCCGGGAATGGTAAATCTTAACTTTCATGCTATCGTGCACCGGGATGCAATTTACTTCAAAGACAGCATAAATCCCCGGCTGCCGCTTATTTCACAGGGCTGTTACATAAAAAGGGTTTATGCACTTCGGTCCCGGGAACAGGTTTGCTCTTTTTTCCGTGGATCTCATCTGAAAGGCCTGCAGTTGGTCTGGAAATCTCACAAAGGCCACAAAAACTGGACAGTTCCTGCCTTTCTGAGCCACCCAAGTGCTGTACTGCGCTGCATCAGCCTTGGGAACACTCTCCCTACATCCAGCTCCATCGTTGCAGGGCAGTGACTCCCGCAGCACCGGGATGGATGGGGAGGAAGGGGAGGCAGAGGCAGGCTCTGCGATTATTGTTTTTTACCCTTAGGAAAAATGCCGGGGAGGGAGGGGAGGAAGGAAGCAAATTCCTCTCTCTTTGCTACCACAGCTGTCTTGCCAAAAGAAAACTGAGAAAGTGCTGTGGCCAGGAAAAGCTGCGTGTGAACTGGGTGCTGCCCTCGCGGAGGCGGGCTGGGGGCATGCGTGGGAGTGGGAATATCTGCCCTGCCTGGAGGCAGAAAGGCCTGGCCCTCACCTGCTGTGAGCCTTTCCATCTCTGTGAATCCCAACAAAGCCATGCCACAACACACTGACCCCGCGAGCTTTTTGTTCTGAAGCAAACGTCACAGATTTAAACAGGGAAGAGCTAAGAGACCTCTTTAGGCACATGCAGAAGGTACATTTTCAAAAGTGACAGAGAGCCTGCAGAGCTCAAACCCTACTGTCAGGAGTGACGTGGGCAACTACAGCCCCAAATAACTTCCAGAAGTGAGACTTTGGCTTTGTTTAAATACTGTTTATCCACCTCTCGGCCAGGAGAGTGGCTTCCTCAGCCATGTTCTGGACAGCCACCTTGCATAGAAAGACTTGTCTTCTGTGCTAGCGAATTAAAATGAAGCTAGAAAATACATGGTTAAACTTCTAAGAATTTAATTTCTTGGCTTAATGTGGTAACCCAGACATTTTCAGAATATTGCTTTTGGAGTGAAAGAGGAGGAAAGAAATCCCTTCTGCCCTCTGTAGTTCAAGCATATTAATAATGTCTTAGTTGCGAAGCTGTTTACGCCTCCCTCCCCTCCCCTCCTGCCGGGGTGCTGCTGTGTGTCTGCTCTCATCAGAGCTACGCTATTAGCTGGCTTCATTGTGCGGCAATGCTTCATCGTTAGCTAAAGTTGCTTTATCTTTGTGAGGGAGAAACAAGCCGTCCCTCTCTGAACCACCCATATTTCATGGCCAACTAAGCAACATCGCAAAAACATTGAGATTCCTCAATTTCCTTGATCGCATGTAGCAGATGCTGGTTTGATGCTGGGAAAACTGATTAGCGAGCCCCTTCCTGGCTAGTCTGTCACGGCGCTGACAGCCCCAACACAGGCAGCTTGTCCAGCAATAGAAAGACCATTACCAAGTGCATTTTTCATGCAGCGAGAGAGAGCATTTCTAGCTGCTTCCATACGATGAAAACAAATTTCCAAAAACCCACATAGCAAAGTGCCGGGGTGATAATCCACCCCTGTGCAATATTACCTTCAAATGCGTTATCGCTGGAAGTGTAAAATCCCGACTGCTCTCCTGCTGGAGCCCCACTGTCACTAATCGAAGGCTTTGCCCGGCCAGGGGCCTGTCTAACTCACAGGGCTGGCTGTGAGACCAAGGGCATTACTGGATGATGCTGTCATGCACAGCCGTGCAGGTCTCTTTTAAGGAAGCGGTGGAGCCATTGTAGCGGGCGAGCTGAAATCTAGTGTGTATAATTTCAAGGAAACCTATTGGCTTGCAGAGGCTAAAAATCAAGATCAAGAGTTCAGGGTTAAATTCAGCTGTCGAGTCTAGATAAGCTTATCTCCAAAAAGTGGCTTACGAGAGATCTGCTCTGGGCTGAAATGCTTAGCTGGTGACCTGCAGGACTCCTTCCCACCAGGGCTTACCTCCAGATCTGCATGTCTCCTGCATTTCGGATGCTAAAGCCGTGGCGGGGAGGCAGGGGGTGGATAGCATGTCAGGACAGCTGTGTGCTGGCCCCAGGCCTCCAGCAGATTTATGCGCTTTTGCTTAGCCTGAGTGTCCCAAAGAGAGCGGCGAGTGGCGAGCGCTGCGGTTTTGTTATTACACAGAGGCCTGCTCTGGCAAAAAGGGAAAATTAGAGAATTTTTTCCAAGCATTCTTTTCCACTCTCTGGGAAAAAAATAAAAACCAAACGAAACAACAAAACAGGCATGCCTGTAATCAGCTGCAGGAGCGGAACAGCCCTCTTAATTTATTTTAAAGTGTCCTTCAGGACTGTCTGCTTAATAAGCACGCTCCACGGCGCTGCGCTCCCCAAGGGCGGAAAGGCACCGCTGCCTGGGAAACTCGGTTCTTTTTCTCCAGGATTGGATGCCCTCTGCTTCATCCCACCAGACACTGGAGAAGGGAAGCATGCACCTAAAGGAAGCAGGATGGCTGGGACAACAGCAATCCCAGCTGCTGCCTGCAGCTGCTGTGGGAATGGCAGCTCTGTGTTTGGGATGCTGAGGAGAGCGGCTGGCACATGGGGGGCTGCCAGGGCTGCAGAGGACTGTGGTGAGAGTCTGATCCCAGCCCTTGGCTCCAGGAGGCTGCTTAAAGGCCCTGGAAATTCAGAGGTGTGCAGCCCCTGAGCCACCTGTGTCCTGTGGCTGTTCGATCCTGTCAGAGGTGTCTGTGGCACACGGGTACGACACATTTCTGGGAAGGGCAGTAAATGGGAATAAAGGTCAGCTGATCAATCATCTTGCAGTCTTGTGGTGCAGTGGCCTTTTTAGGGAAAAGTAAATCAATCGCTTTAACCTGTCCCTATTTTTAAAACCTATGCAGGAGTTTCTGGGATGCAGCACAGTGGCACGGCTCAGTGAGGTGGCCAGCTTGTGACTATGAGAAATTAAGATAGAAGCAATAAAAAAAGCCTGGAAGGCTACCAGCAGCAAGAAGGCAGTGAGGAGGAAGAGGCTTTTGTCAGGTCAGATGAGAGGTGCATGGATAATCCTCTGGGGGTGGTCAGTACCCACTCTTGCCTGCCACTGGCCTCCCCCAGCAGAGACATCCTCCAAAGAGAGGCCCATGCTGCTCCACATGTCCCAGAGGGTCCCCTCTCAGAGCTGATACATCCAAGCAGTGCTCCAGGCATCCAGTGCCCACCCCCACCATGAGTGCCAGCAGCTCCCTGTGTCCCCTGGACCAGCACACTGGAGCTGCCACCTCCAAGAGAATCCCACAGCAGTTTATCACAGTGTATGATTTCTGTGCAGAGACACAGACACATGTGTGCCTGTGAGAAAGTTACATTTTGGCCAAAACCCACAGCATCCTGTACTGGATGTATTGAAATGCAGTGAGTCATTGCCATGGTGCTCCTGCTACCTTAAAATGATCCAGCAATGTTTGAGAGACAGAAAATTAGATGTTTCATCTTAAAAAGAAATATATATATAAGAGAGACTTTAAGGATCTGGAAATACCCGTTTAAACTTTTAACATTCCCTATGCTTTGCTTTTCCTTTCTTATTTTAAGGCAGACTAAGAAATTTTGGCAAAGACTTTATTTTAATTTGAAAAAACAGTTTTTGTAATATCTAAGAACGATAGGAACATTCTCAAAGCTTTGAAAACCCCACAGGCCTTTGCTGCTACTGTCACTGAGAGAAATTCAGATGTTGCTACAGGGAGATCCTGAAAACAGAATGTCTTTCAGCTCCCATGTCCAGCCCCAGCCACACACAAGCTTTCAGCTGAGAAAGTAGGAAAGAGACTCGTGAAATGAAGTATTGTTTTCTCTCCAAACCTTGTAGTTTTTCAAACATTGCTGTATGGAAGCCTGATGGAGAGAATTCCTGATCTAGTCCCTGATTTTCCCCACAGAAAATCTTGAGGGAAGGGCTTTCTTGAAGGCAGTTTTACACTGAAATTTTCCTCGCATTTTAATGCCAACATATTTTATAGTGGTGGTGGTGTATTTTCTTTGATTTTTTTTTTTTCTGGAAGTGAAAGGTAGTGTATTATGCAATCAGAGAAATCTGAGACATGGGGCCTGAGGAGCAAAATGCCATCCCATATCACAAAGCTTGTGTTAGAACTGTAGGATTTGGGGTCTCTGTCACAAGACAAATCTGCTACACTGAGTTCCTGTGTCCCATTCTCCTGAGTGGTGCCAGTGTGCAGAGGTCTGGTGAGGCACTCGAGCAGGAGCAGTCTCTTCCTGCCAAAAATAAACGGGAAGCAGGGAGCTTAACTCCAGCAGGACCTGGTTAATCTGTGTTTAGATTATCTCAATTGCGCCCAGGATTAGGAAACACTTTAGCAGGGACTAATCTTACCCGGTGGACAGCAGCCTGTCTGACTTCTTAATCACATCTCTTGACTCCCAGGACTTCACTTCCAACGTGGATGGATCCCAAGCATCCCTGTGGCCAGGCTGTGCCTCTCTGTGGGGTTGTGGTGGGGGCTCTGAATGCGATTTCAGGTCTTTGGCACAGCCAACTCTGCATTTGGTCGTCCCTTCTTCCTTCGTTCCCCTCCTTCTACGCTAACCAGGAATCAGGCAGAAGGCTCTGAGCACCGTGCAAAGTGCTAGGCAGGACAAGACAGGGCTGTGTTAATTACCCTGATTTTCTGAAGAGACGCTGCAGTGCAAGATGAAAGGGAAAACAGCTGATGTGAGAGCATTTCTTTCTGCCAAGTGATGCTTTGAGAAGGTCTCCAGTGGTATTTCCGTGGTAGCATAACCGAGTTGGGTGCCCTGAACCACAACCTTCTGGGAAGGTAACTCCATCCAGCCTCTGCCCTCTGGAAAGGAAAATAACTCAGGGCACAGCTGCAAGGGAAATCCCCCACTTTAGGGAAAACAAGGAAAAAACAAATAATAATTTTAAAAGTGTGGTTTTTGCTTGTTTCAAGAGAAATAAAACATTTTTTTTTGCACTTTTTGGCAATTAAAAAAGCCCCAAAACCCCAAGAGGATGTTGTTAGCAATAACAATACAAAAAAACCTCACTAATTTCTTGTTCGCAAAATTGGCAGAATTTAGAGCAGCTGAATTTGGGAAACAAAGTAGAGGTTTGCAAGTATGAAACACTCAATGTGGCTGGCATCCAGCAGCTCCCCTGCCGGGGAGGAAAAGCCTCTA
The DNA here is from genome assembly GCA_013397295.1 of Polioptila caerulea. NCBI lineage: Eukaryota > Metazoa > Chordata > Aves > Passeriformes > Certhiidae > Polioptila > Polioptila caerulea. The sequence goes on from VYXF01011287.1 coordinate 581,584, forward strand.
ACACAGATTATCCAGCAGTTTATGCAGCTCAGCTTCAGCGGGGAGACCTTTACGACAGAAAACCTCCCAACAGCTCTGGTTATGAAACCCCAGAGCTCATCCCTGCGGTGCCTGCGGCCCCCTCCCCGCAGCACCACCTCCTGCAGAGGCTGCCTCCTGCCCAGCCTCCCCCTTCCCAAGGCTGTGCAATTCCCAAACTCGGACGCTGCCCAAAAGCACCGCTGAGCCATAATTGGTGCCTGAGGTGAGAATTACAGAGGCCCTTGAGAGGAAGGCAAAAAGGAAAACAAAGTTCCTGCCCCAAACAAATCAGCAAAGCAGCAGCAACAGAGAATAACCCCTGAGTGATTTAAAGACTTGAAAGAGGCAATAAATAAAGTCAATTAGCCCACAGACTTTGCCCTGGCTTATATGGAGCCAGCCTGGCAGAAAGAAGGCAAACCCAAAACCTATAAGACACAAAAGCACCTCTTCTACCTACTCTAAAAAACCCACTAAAAAAAAATTAAAATAAAAATCAGCAGGGGTGGTGGAGGTGAAGCCAGGAAGTAAAGGGGAGCAAAAGGGCGGGTCTTGCTGGGGAACAGGCTGTTGGTGAGGAAGGAGCCCCACTGCCAACCATCGACCTCCCCTCCTGCTCAGAAGGAGCCCCTCACCCGCGGGGGGGGCTTTGCTAGCGCCGTGCTGCAAGCTTTTGGAAAACCAAAGGCGTTTGCAAGGGATGGGGGAGCTGCTTTGTCACCATCTCTCCCTGGCCCTGCTCAGTGTCCAGCAGGCAGGTCACAGCTGCCCGAAGGGGATGCAGCAGGGAAAGAGCCGGTCGGTCGTTCAAGTTTTTAAGGCCAAGGTTAGGAAGGGATTAACACAGCCTTTCCCAGACCTCGAACTCTTTTAATCAGGATTTACAGTTGTGAATTCACTGCCGAGGCCATTTACTGTCCCTCCTCCGTCTTGCAACCCTCTTATTCTTTACAAAAACGCTCTTTTGCTACCCCATAGGTACCTTTGCACATCCTATCCTTAATAGAAATCACCTAAAAACCACAGAGCTTTGGGACCTAGATACTCAATATGCTTCTGTGCTAAACATGCCACAGTGTCTCTTAACTCCTGACAACCATTATCCAGCTGCTGAATGAGCCTTATTATGAGCAATTTTTGTAAATCATATTGAAAGCGTAAAGTCAGAATGAAGGAAAAAAATGGATCTCGGGTCATGAACTACAGCAACACCTGGCAGGTCGGTTAAAAAAAAAAAAAAAAAAAAAAAGGGGGGAAAAAAAAACGGAAAATTTTTAAACAAAGATNGCTAGGAAAATTGTTGACACAAGATCCTGGGGTGACACTTTAAAGACAGCAGCACGTAGGTCACACCCAAGCCCAGGGCAGGGCTTACCCAGCCCTCCAGCTGCAGGGCTGACACCCATCCCAGCTGCCTGACACTGCATCTTGCACCTTTCCAGGAACCTCTCAGCAGCTTAGCTCGGAACGTGCCCAAACCCAAAAGATTTTGGTACACGCCACAAGCTGGAGGGGCTTTTATCCGCCAAAAGTATTTCTAGTCCAAGGAAGGCTGGGGCAGACAGGCTCCGTATCGGCAGCAGCATGGTGTTAGTTGGCAACTCTCCCCCTTCTCCCTCTGGTGTTGGCGAGTCTCCACAGCTCTGCTGCTGCAGGTGAGCAAGGTGCCGAGCAGGGAGCAGATAAACGATGTGTGTGGGGCCCTGGGCTGCTGCCTGCGTGCGCTGTGTCACTGGATTTAGAGCCGTGCACGGCCCATTGTGCTGTTCCGAGCTGCGGATTTTGGCCATCACTGATTAAGAGCCCTCCGGCGGTGACCCAAACGAGCCGGGAAATGCGCAGTGGCTGCGGGCCCTTGTCACTGTCGCTGCAGAGGGCAGGGCGGCGGAGGGTGTGGGGGGTGTGGGAAGGATAGAGCACTGCACCCAGCATCCAGACGGTCTCCTCCAGCTCTACTGGAGCCCGAAAGATCTGTGTGTGTGTGAGGCACGGGGCGGCAGAGCGGTCCCTGGGGCCAGCGGGGTCTGCGGCTTACAGCCCCCTGGCCGGGGAGTGCGGCAAGGAAGGGCAGCCCGGCGGGAGCAGGAGGGTGTTGGAGCGCCGGCGGGAGCATTGGATTGTTAAGCGTCATCAAAGCCAGTGCCTCGGAAAAAAAAGGCAGGCAGGGCGGCAGGAGGCCGGGGGAGCCGTGCAGGTGTGACAAATTAAAGATTAGCACCGCCGCGCACGGGGATGCTCCGCGCGGGCTGCGCTGCCGCCGGGCGTTTGTCTCACCGCCGGCTGCCGCTGCCGTCACGACGTGTGGCACATTTCTGACACGTCCTCCGGCTTCGCCCGAGCAGCGCAGCCGCTGCCCTTGCCACGACACACGGCCGGCTGTCGCCCCGCCGTCCCCGAGCGTCCCTCCGCCAGCCCCCTTCCAGCTACACCCACTCATTGGCAGTTCGCGACTTGCAGCCTCGTCTTTGCCTGGAATCCTGCAATTACTCGGTGCGCTGGCTCTGATCTGGCTCCCGCACGGCAGTGGAACAAAGGCGAGTGGGAACAGGCAGCCCAGCTGCCGCCGGCCCCGCAGCCATCCCCGGGCGGGCAGCTCGGCGATGGGGGGGACAGGTAGGCTTCAGGTTTCAGGCCGAAATTGAAGCAGAAAGGGAAGGGAATAGATCACCCATGAATGAGCACTAAAATAAGAGGAGGTTTTGTTTTATTTAATGCGAGGCCATTTTGGCCGATGAAAATATCTATCAAAATGGAGACGGAAAACAGTTCTGCCTAAAAATGCTGGGGCCAAATTGGCTTTGAGACTTGCATAGTCTTGAGCCAATTAAAATGTCATAATAATGCAATCTCAAAAAAGACACGATATCTGCTAGTTATGAGACATACGCAAGAAAAGGAATCATTCCTCAGCTAGAAGTGTTTATCCAAGCGGCTCTCCGTGAGAAAATCAGTCGGTGAAAAGGGAGACGGAATACCCCCAAAAGCAGCAGTAGCCTAGGTTCAAGTCTGTGCTCTGCTCCATGTTCTTGTTGTCCGTGCTGGTGTCCCTGGAGCTCTCCAGGAGTTCAGGAGGGTCTTTGCAGGTCTGGGAAGGTCCCGCCTGCACTGCAGGTCTCGTGCTTTGGGGTGGCTTCATTGCAAATGACAGTTTTGGCCTCTGTGTTGAATTTCCCAGCCTTGATGAGTCTTTGGGAGACATGTGTCCCCCAGGTATATCAGCAGTAATGGAAAGTGCCACTGTCACTAGAGGCACTAACTCATCATTTTGATGACCCATCGATCCCAGGAAGAGTCGAGTGGAGGGTAAAATAAATGTGGTTTGCTGGGACAGGAAGAGAGGAGGAAAATACTGAGGATATTTTGCTTCACGGGCCCCTGAAACAAATGGAAAACTGGCCACTGGCTGCAGTGGACATAGGGTTGGATTATGCCCATGTTCACCAGAAGTCAAGGGACATATGGAAAGGCAACTCCCCAACAGCCATCCTGGGCTCGAGGGAATCCCACCTGTGTCCCTCTGGAGCTGCCCAAAAGTGCCGAGGCTTGTTCTTGGTATTGCATTGCTAGTTGGAGAATTGCAGACCTTCCTGGTGTGAGAGGGGGCCTCCCACACACTCCCCAAACTGCAGTGGCATCCAGGGCCAGTGGAGAAGACTGAGGCTCCTGCCCTGGGCTAGCAGAGCTGTGCAGTGAGTGCTGGGGAGTTTCCCGGAGGGAGCTGATTCCAGCCAATGTTGCAGGCTGCAGCGAGGCCCGAGCCCCGGAGGCCATTCCTTCTCTTGGGCTGCCACAGCCAAGTGCTGAGCTGGAGCTCATTAGTCCTGCTGTGAGGGAAGTTAATTAGCTCGGGGAAAACGCCGTGCTAATTTGCCTAACCGGCTTTAGGGACCAAGGTTAACCCTGCCAGGCAGGCTTGGACGCTCTGGCTGGGGCTCTGCCTCCCACAGTCCCTGGCCTCCAGCGTGGCTTTGAACGTGTCACCCCTGCTCTTTTGAGGCCGTGTGAGCTCAGGTCTCCTGGCAGGGGGGGCTGTCACCCCGAGGCAGCTCCAGCGCCGCTGCGATGCCAGCCGGTCCCGCTCGGCGGGCAGGCGGAGCAGCCTCAGCTCTGCGCTGCAGGGTGAGTGTCTCTGTGCCAAGCAGAGGTGCCGTGGCCGTGCCTTCCTGTGGCTGCCACACAGCTCAGTGCAGGATTTCCAGCCTGTGTGGCCGTCCCTTCACACCCCTCTTCCCTGTCCAGCTGCCTTCTGCTTCCGTGTAAAGCGCTGATTGCTCCGCAGGCCAGGGCTCTGCCAGGGCTCTGCTCGTCTTTTCCTTTCTTTATCAGTCCCTCTTGTCTTGCAAGGGTGTAGAACTTGGGCAGGGCGATCTGAACAGCGTGTGGAGCAGATGGAAGCAGGTCCCAGGCTGTGGCCAGGTGGAAGAAGCACTCAGCAGGCAGAGGCTGGGCATGGCAAGCTGAGAAGAGGCTCCTGGCTCCGCGAAACGCTGCTCCCTCTCCACCTAATGCTAAAGCAATTGGTGTCGATGGCTTTTGAATGACTGTTTCTGCCATGCAGTCAGGAGGCTGCCCCCTGCTCCCCCACCACACGGGAAGCCAAGCTTAGTTCAGCACGATTTGCAGCAAGGGAGAGAAAGGAAGAGAAACACGTATAGCAAAGAGGCAGGGAGAGAAAAAGAGGAGCGGGGTAATCTTCAATACAAGCTTGCAAGCTGGTCTAAAAATAGAAGGTGAACTGTTCCCCAGTAATTAGCCAGGAGATGGTTTTATTTGCAGCAGTGCGATTTCAGCAGCAGTGCTTTTGGCAGGAGGACATGGGAATGTCCCAGCAGCTCTAACCTTGCAGAACAGGAGGAGACTTGCCTCCCCTTGCCAAGGGACAACCCCCACAGAGGGCAGGCGAGTGTAGGCTCAGGCATGAGTGCATTCACATCTTCCTCTGCCTGCCTGCACAGAGGGAGCAAGAGAGCAGTGGAAAAGAAGTATCCCCTCCAGAGTGGCCTGCTGCCTGTCTGGGATGAGATGCTCCTCAGCCTTTGCACTGGAAGAAATTATGAAGTCCTTTTACCGGGGGAGGAGACAGCAGCATCCTGGCATAAGGGCTTGGTCCCTAAAAGAGCTGGAGCAAGGAGAAGCCTNGATGAAGTCCTTTTACCTTACCTGCCATAAGGGCTTGATCCCTAAAAGAGCTGGAGCAAGGAGGAGCCTTGCCTGAGGTCTCAGTGGGGAATGGCACAAGGACCCAAGCTTAGAATACAGCAAGGAATGAGCCTGAGGCCCCTGATTTGCCTGCACATGCAGTCTGCAAGTCCGGGCATCCAGGGGAGGTGCCGAGGGTGGTGCCCACCCCAAACCAGCACATGAAGTCAGATAGGTGATGGATGATGGGAAGTGAAGGTCAGGCTGGACTTTCCCAGCCATCCATGGTGGATGCGCAGGGTTAATGACAAGGCTGTCACATACCTTCCCTTTTGGTCTTGTGGCAGCAAGGACAGGCGCCTGTCCTCCCCTCCAGCCTGGTGCAAGGGCTCCTCACAAGGCAGTAGGTGTCTCTGGGCTCCTTGCAGGGGTTGGGCTGCTGAGGGCTTGGCTGAGGACAAGTGGCAGAACTGTCCCAGCCTGGCTCTCAGGTGGCCCTTGGGTGCTGGAAGAAGTGAAAATCTTCCCCTGGCTTTGCTGGAGAAGCCTAACAAAACTAGGGATTAATGTTAAAATTCAGGCAAAACTTGGCATTTACATCCTGCTGCTGCTTACAGTGGGAGTGGGACTGGGATGGAGTCAGCATGAACTCCAGGTAATTTCTTGCATTTTATGGGTTCTGACAATGTGGGAGAACAGTGGGAAAACAAAATGTGACAAAATGGAATACGAAAGTGCGAAGAGTCACCTCAGCACTCTGCTGGCCTTCTCCTACTGGTCCAGCATTGCATAACCCAAACCCACCCACACCCTAAAAGGAAGACAGAGGAACTGAGGAGGTGCAGACTGCCTAAGGGCAGCCTGTGCTGCAGTCTGATGGCATGGCCCCATGCCATGGAACCCAATGGCCCTTGGGCAGGGGATGGTCACCACTGCCTCATGCTCCACAGGTGTGTGGGGTACCATCACCTGCATCCTGGAGGGGAACAGTGTCACAGGAGTGTTGCTTTCCAGACCCAGGAGGTCTGTTATCACTCTTGATAAAAGCTGGTTTTGGCAGAGCAAAAGCCCAATGGTGAGAAGACAATGTGGCATTTGACCTACAGCCAGCAGCTCTCCCTGGGCTGGGAATCAATCCATCGCTGAATGAAAGAAAACGGGCCTTACATCCCATTTCAGACAACACTCAGCCCCTGCTGTCCTCCTGTTGATTTTGTGGCTCTGCAATCATGTTTAACTTCCCATCTTCTGTCTCCCAGTTGCTGCCTGTGAGGCCTGTGCAAACAGCAGGGGAAGCAGGCTAATTGCCTCTGGAAAAGGGATGGTGATAACAGTGATGCATGAAGAGCCATCCCAGGCCGGTGGTTAGCAAATGGAGAACACAGGGAAAAGCTCCCCCCTCTCCCCTGCATGTTCTTCTGAAGGATTACTCGTACCCATAGGAGGTTGTGCTGCTCCAGAGTGCTGGGCACTGCTGATTTTGAGCGTCCTCTCTACTGGGACATGATTAACTGGAAAATTTACAACTTGGGAGGTCTCTCCAGGAGCCAGTTTAAAGCCAGTGGATCCTCTGGCTCACTCCTGTGTGGCAGAGCAGCTGCCAGCGTTGGATAAAAATTGAAGAGCAGTATGGGAGCAGCGGGGGCGTGCGTCTGTGCTGGTAGTGGGGATGGATATGCAGCTCTGGCAGGGGGATGCCTTGGAGTTATTTTAGGGGTGGCTGCAGAGCCTCCAAATGATGCCCATGTGGCCTTTGGGGCAGGAGGGGAGTTTGCTGTAAAGCCCCGAGCTCAGGAGGTTATGCAGAGCTTCACTGCCTTGTTGCACTCCCAACAGAGGATGGCCACAGGCTCCCTTTCTGCTCCAACCTCTATAGAAACTGTGTGTTTGCAGATGTGCTCTCACCTCCAGGCAGGGTAGAGACATGCAAGAGATTTGTCTATTTTTTTATACATATATATGAGCAAAGTGTGGCCAGGTGTGCACTCAGCTGGGATGTGGATAGGTGATGTAGCCCACTTGAGACATGAAGAAAGGACCCGAGCTGTTTCCTTTTTACCTGTTTTTTCTCCTCCTTCCTCAGTGTGTCCTTTGGCCCTGCTCCCAGCAGCCAAGGATGACACTGCCATTCCCCTGCCCATCCCTCCCCTGCCCTCCTCTCCTCAGGGATTCTCCTGCAGACAGAGAAATCCTCCCAGGAGGGAAGTGGCAGTACGTAGGTTTGCACAGTGATGCATGAATGCAATCAGCCCGGCCTTTCCAGGAGCACAGGGAGCGTGTGGTGAGGGGGCACAGCCTCCCTGGGGAGATTATACCTGAGACGCATTAGAAATGGCTGTGGGGAATTTTTAAACTAGCAATCAAGAGACAGCTTGGAATTGAAAATCAGTGATGGA